>MU400694.1:0-80830 GCA_022578965.1 Xylaria sp. FL1777 | reverse complement strand
TTTTTTGTTTTTTTTGTTTCTCCCTACTCTATAACTACCGACTTTTTTTTGGTTTTTTTTTTTGTTTTATTTTTTTTTTTTTTTTCCCCCCCCCCCCCCCCCCCCCCCCCCCCCGGGGCCACCCACCCACCCAAAAAAGAAATAAAAGCATAACCAATGCGGCATATTACCAACGATGAAATTACCTCCAAGAAGAGATGATAGCTAACCCACATGTGTCTCTAGTGCGTCGACATCACATTCGCTGAGCCCGGCGACCCGAGAATCCCCATTGTCAACGAGACCAACTGCTACAACAGCTCTGATCTCGGGTTCGCGAGCATCTACACCATCACAACGAAGGCCATCGGCTCCACAGCCGACATGAACGTCAGCGGCGCCTCCAGCTTCCGCGCGGCCTCCTGGCTGGGCTATCTCCCCTTATTAGCGGGAGCCGCGTGGTTACTGATGTAAAGAAACGCGACATGACGGGATCAGAGAATCAGTAATCGAATGGACGTCTCAATTTGACACCATCAAGCGAGATTCACCATGGAGACGGAACTGCAACAAAATGAAACCAAGCGGCGGAATCAGCAGGCCATCAATTCAATAGTAGACGGACGGTCTTGGTTGCTGAGGAGGCGAGGCGGAAGGGAGATGGAAAGGGGAGGTGGGGGTTAGGCTGTTTGTTGGAAAGAAAGTTCTATACCCAATTGTTCAACTGTACAAATTTTTTCTTACATTCTATCTTCTCTTATATAATAGCCTTTCCCGGCGTCAAGGCGAGGCTGGAGTTTAGGCGAAGAAAGTGCGGCATGATACGAATACTTGCATAACTTTACTTAGCTAGTAGTTTTGAATCTATCTATCTAAGTATCTCTTCATTTTTCTGGTGCCTATGTTATTACAGTCCCCCGATTACCAACGACCGAATGAACGAATGAATGAATTCAGGAATGACTCGGCCCAAGCCGCAAGACCTATTCTCTACATGTTGTTTCTCGACGTGTTTATATGCCCGAAATAGGAGATACGCGTTGCTATTCCGAAGGATGCGGCATGTATGATCGTGTGAGCGAATAAGGAATCGTAGACTCGATATTGCTCATTGTGCCATGTGCTTCAAAATACGACGCGAATTCAGACTCCAGGCTCCAATACGCATGGCGCTGAGTACGAAGCAAACCCGAGCCAAGGTGCGACCTCGGTTGGGACACATTCGTTTGAAGACGCGCCGAGTTGGTGATAGGGGTCGCCATCACAACAGTCAAGGCACACACTGCATATCACACCGGGAATCACGATACTGCCGATTCAAGGTAAGGCTGGCGCTTTGTATAATTTTTCCTACCAAACTAGCTAAAGCCATAGAACACTATGTCATGAGCCGAGTGCCCTCAATTCCATTAAATTTCAAAAGGGGAGCTATTTTGATATCAACCAGCTGTGGGACCTTGGATATATCAGAAACCGTTTTTTCCGAGTATACCTGATCTGACAAACAAACCACTCTGAGCACCTGTAACAAAATAATGTGCCAATTCTAACGCGATTCTCGCTGGTTTTGTAAAAGGAAGAGACCCTCCATCATCCTGGCGGTTCTGACTCTATCCCATAAGTGTACTGCTACAAAGGGAGGGACATGGTAGCTTCCATGTAAGTGACTTTCTGTTATTACCGATAAAGCTATCTTATGTGAGTAGAGAGAGACACTCATTTGCTACTGTTTGAACCCTCGCCTCGGACACCCTGTCCTTAGCGGAAGTTATTGAAGATGATAAGCTCTTTGCTTCGGGGGCGGCCTTGCCAATCACGGTGATAAGTGTGCCAACAGCTACGAGCGCTCTATAAATGACCTCGGAATCGGTTTGCTTCTGTAGCACCAAAGCTAAGGGTGATATCAGGCGAATCTGATTGTCCGTAGATATGCTCCCTAGTTTTTTTGAAGCTAAAACGGCGTAGTTGATAGAAACTGTCGTCAAGGCAAGCAAGAGATTTCGGTTGAAGGGGCCAATAGGAGGCTGTCCCCTGAGCCCTACTACTCGACCGATGAACGAAAGGGCAGCGGAGACCTCTGAAGGCTGCGTTAACAGTTTTCTTCCTTCCGCGGTCTTAAATAGGTTAGCAATTGTCCGCAATGCCATCATTGCACAATTCTCGTTGGGCTGGCTTCCATCGGGAATGCCGTCGAGTACTGCAGAGATTGCTATCTTGATCGGACTACTATCGTCTCCCGGTGTTCTGAACTTGGCGGTCCTCGGAGATATCGCAATACAACGTAATAAGTCTAAAGGAGCCACCCTATCCGGATAGTCCCATTGCGTGCACATCATGACAACCAAACTGATAGTGAATTCATCTGTCACGGGCTTGTTTACTTCCAATGCCAGCCTGAGAGCATCAATAGCATCTTGAGCGGGGGGGTTAAGAGAGATGCTTTTGCGGCCAGCGGCAACAAGAGCAGTATTGACACTCAAAATTTTCTTAAATATCGCTACGGGGAGTTAGTATAGGCTGGAGCAGATAAGAAGCCAGGGGAGTACTAACGCTCATATCTGGCCACGGTTATGTCTAGGTAATCGCGGACTGGCAGGATTCTCGGGGTATAAGGCTCGTCTTGCCCCGTAGAAGCTTCCGAGGTTTGTCCAATCGTGGCACCCTGGGTATTAGAGACGATAAATTGGGCCACCTGGTCCAGAAAGTTTTGAGAAAGCTCGTTGTCGTTGATGAACTTTTGCGCCCGAGCGTAAGGATTTTCGGATAGATTATAAGGTAGCTTCAAAGAGGGTTGGCCTTCTTCAATCGCAACGTCGAAAACATAGTCATAGGATTGCCCGTTGTACTCGACCTTTCGGCCGCTACTACCAACAGCATCCACAACAGTACCGACGTTGATCCATTGCTGCTGACCCGCTGACCATTGGTGTGCCGTAACAGAACCATCGTCTTCTTTGATCATCTGAACCTGGCCTTCTTTAGTGCCTGATTTTGTCTTTAGGAACTCAGGGCCGGGGAGTTTCTCCTTGTTGACGCCGCCAATCTGCTGCTGGGGAATGGAGGAGGATTTGACCGACTCATCAAAATGAGCCAAAGTCTCCGCGTTAGCGACACGCTCTGGGCTACGCGAGAAGATGCGAACGATACCATCACTGGCTCCCGACACGATATCGCCATTTGCAGAACAGGCTGCAACGGACCATACAGAAATGGCAGGATGTGTAATAGTCTGAATACACTCGGAGCCGCGCCATATCCGAACTGTGCGGTCCTCACCAGAACTGACAAGTTCTCCAGAGGGTAGAGACGTTAACGAGTATATGAAACTTTCATGCCCCCTAAGTTCGCCAACTTGCTGACCACTGAGCTTCCATAAGCGTATGACACCGTCATTGCTGGCGCTCGCGATGTCGGCGCCGGTCGGGTGATTTTTAGGAACTTCACATAGAGCGCGCACAACGTCTGGAGTATAGATGGTGGATCGGGGCTGGAGTTGGCCGGCGACAGCCTTTCCACGTTCAAATACGCGGATATTCCTATCAGCACAGCCCGTAACGATAAGGGTTTCGCTGAGAGCCAAGACATCCCAAACAGCACCCTCATGGCCTTCCAGGACAACCTCAGTCTCCCAATTCTCCACACTCCATATACGAGCAGTGCTATCCCAGCTCCCGGACACAATCGACTTGAAACCTGGGACAACGGCTAAAGCGCATACGTTTTGAGCATGGCCGATCAGCAAGCGTTCGGCATTGTCGGAGGGACCAGCAGTGACAGATCTAACGTCGATGATGGCATCGCTGCCGGCAGATATAGCTAAGCCCTTGGGGAAAGCAGCAGATGGTGGCAAGCAGGCCAAACTATTAACAAATTCGGAGCCTTGGGTCACAACATGGAATTCGAAGGTCGGAGGGGAGGAGGCGGTCCGGGACCAGGCGCGTACTGTATGGTCTCGTGAAGCTGATAAGAGGAGATCGGGGGCGGGGAAGCTCACACCACGAACCTATTTAGACAACAGGTTAGATAGCAGATTCAGAGAAGAGGGGCCTGAATGGTTTCGAGAGTATTGTTAGGAGATATTATATATATATTTATATCAGTTTCCCCTGTTCTATAGTGATCGGCGGCGCTGGTGGAGGAGAACCCAGATATGGCTGGAAGAAAGATGGATACTGGAATACGTACGTCGGCTTCGTGAGCGGCCAACTGCGCAGACAGCCTAAATGTAGACATGGCCTGCCGCCTCGAAGGACCGGGTAGCACGGGTGTTG
Source organism: Xylaria sp. FL1777 (assembly GCA_022578965.1). Lineage (NCBI taxonomy): Eukaryota > Fungi > Ascomycota > Sordariomycetes > Xylariales > Xylariaceae > Xylaria > Xylaria sp. FL1777. The sequence goes on along the minus strand of MU400694.1, from coordinate 76,580 downwards.
ATTGTTGTTGCGGTGTTGTCAACAGCTTGCAGAGGTGGGAGGATGGAAGCAGGTTGAGTCGAGAATCGGCAGTGTCGGTGGTGATAGGTGTATGTTTACCCCGCCAAATAGATGAATCCACCGCTTTGTCTTTATTTTCTTTAGCTGGGTGTGCCGAGAAAAGGGAAGCAAATTTGTAGTAGGTAGCACACGAGATCTAGTTAATGCTGCGCAAGGACATACGACCTACTTACTTATAACCATCTACGGGAAGTTTTAAGTCAAGAGAGCAGAGTAGCAATAACCCGAGCATATACCTACTTAGTTTAGGTCTCTTCTTACCTGCCACCACGTCACACCTTATAAGCTCTAGGGTCCTTTCCCGTTTGCATGGTATCATTTCTAAGCTTGAAGGGTAGTTGCAAGACCGATCACATGTACTTACCTTAGGTTAGTTAGATTACTTACTTACCTAAGTACTTAGCTATGTATCTGGTAGATGTACGTACGCAGTACAATATCTCTTTTCACCAAAGGTAAGTACAATGCTAACATTGAAAGGTCGTAACTGACCCCTCGGTCATTCTGAAACCCGACTGCCGGTACCATGGAGGATGTAAGTACCTAGGCTGGGTAGGAGGTATCGAATGGAGCCCCTCGCCACCAGTAGGTAGCAGTTTCCTCTTAAAATACAGCCTAACGTAGGGATGTGGGTAAGAGAGGTACATTCAAAGTTGCCTGTGTACTTGTCGCCGCTTGCATGGGCCTGGTCCATACCTACTTACCTAGGTACCTAGGTAGGTAGACTCCAGCCATCAAATCCACCAATCTGTGCGACGGCATCTTTTTGCCTCTTGCGCATCGTCTTCCAAACCACCTGCGCAGAACCTGTCTCGCAACCACGCCTCCTCATCCATCTCTTTCGTACCGTTTCCTCTCCTCTCTTTCTTCCCCTCTCTCTGCCTCTCTCCCCTCCGCCCTCTCTTGTCCCCTTTTCTATCTCTAATTCGCCTCCGTTCTACGTCCCCAGTGGTCTTCCCTGCCCTACCCTGCCCTGCCCTGCCTTGAGATCGCATATTTGGTTGCGCTCAAGTTCGAAGCAACTCCTCCTCTCTCTCTTTGCCTCAATTGGTAGTGGCTAGCCATCACAAAATTTACATTCACTTTCCTTTCTAACGATTTGCACGACATAACGAGACGAAACGATACCACTTGATGCGAACGATATCTACCGGCCGAGGTGGAACGAGCAAGACAGGTCGAATAGACTAGACTACATACTGGCAACGGTCTTTTTCTCTGTGCCTTCCCCCTATCTTCTCTCTTCACCTTTCAGGCTGGTCACAATTGTCCATTCTTTTGCAACGACGGATTCCGTCACTTTACATAGTCCTCCCCAGGACAACAGCTGCCATCACCCAAAAAAAACTGTTGTGGTCGACTGCCTGGACTTTGCGCTCTCGATATCGGTTTCAACCTGCCTTGCGCCCTCACGCCGGCTGTTTTCCTCGTCAGAGTAGATCGTAAACGTCGTTATTTTCCCCATGGCTAGTACCGCTTCCGATACCCCCAGGCAATACGTGCCTTTGACCTGCCATGGCCACTCACGCCCCGTCCCTCATATTAGCTTCTCGCCACTGGAGAAGGAAGAAGAGTCCTACTACCTAATCTCGGCCTGCAAGGGTATGTTTTCTGCTTTTGCATCCTGAAGTCTTGGGTATGTACATAGGCATTAATGAAACCGGGACCAGATGGTAATCCCATGCTTCGTGATGGCCAGACTGGCGACTGGATTGGAACCTTTATAGGTCACAAGGGTGCTGTGTGGCAGGCCAGGCTAAGTCCTGATGCCAGCACAGCTGCTACTGCTTCTGCTGATTTCACTGCGTAAGCGCCCTGTCACTTATCCATGTGCCAGTTCACTCACCATTGTCCACAGGAAAATTTGGGACACTCACACTGGTGAAGTCCTTTGCACCCTTCAGCATGATCACATTGTCCGCGCCATCTCATACCCCCCCGACAGTTCTGACCTTCTCGCAACTGGTGGAATGGAGAAGAAGCTTCGAATTTTTGACTTAACCAACGTGAAGCCAAAGGAGACTGGTGAAGCGGTGGCACAGACAATCCCAGCCTCAGCAGGTTTCGAGATTGGCCCAAATGTCCATACCGCCTCCATCAAATTCATTGTTTGGACTAGGGATCCCAATATTTTGATTACAGCTTCCGACAATGTTCTGCGATGGTTTGACCTTCGCACACGAAAAGTTGTCAAGCAGGAAATCCTAGACGGAGAGATTGGTTCTTGCGAACTCTGTGGTCTAGCTCCTGAGTTGATGTCCAGGGCGGATATTGGCGAGGGTCTGCCCGTGCTGGCTGTTGCTGCTGGAAAGCATGTCTACTTTTGGGGTGGGATGAATGCCACTAACGAACTGAAACGCCTCCAAATGGACTACCAGGTAGCTAGCGTGGCCGTGGATCCCAAGGGCAGAAAGATTGTTGTGGGGGAAGACAAACCTGCAACATGGGCTAGAGTTTACCGATGGGATGATGGTGCGGAGATCGGTGAGTTCATAGTCACCCACTATTTTGATCCACATATTAACAGCAGATAGACATTCACAAAGGCCACCACGGACCTGTCTGGTCGGTTGCATTCTCTCCAGACGGCAAGCTGTATGCAACAGGCTCAGAAGATGGGACCATCAAAATGTGGAAAAACTGCGAGGGCGATTATGGGCTCTGGCGCGGTGGAGCGGGTGGAAATGGGAATAATGGGAATGGATCTGAACGATTTGCTGATTAGAATGGCACATCGTATCATAGTCCTGTGTCCGCCCCGGGCCTCTCGAGTAGCAAGACCCTTGACAACTCGTCATCCAGCGACTCGCCCTGGGATGTTGTCCCCATCTTCCCGGAAGTGAAGAGCAACTAGTATGCATTGTGCGATATAGCCCAACCTGAATTGGGGAGGCTTGTGGCTAGACTTGCATCAGGCAGTGAGTCGATAATGCACCATCTCCAGCGAAGCCTTTAGCTCATTATGTTTTCGATGTTGGCAGGAAATTAATAAGCTGATCATGCTCTACAAATATCAGAACTACCAGGTACAATCCCCTTGGGTCTCGAGACTTTAGGAGATATTATACCAAACGTACGTAGAGCCCAGTGCAGTGGCTTCAACAAAGGAATGAGATAGCTATTTAGGTATTCAATGCAGCAATTTATTTACTACTAGAGCTCCTGCTATATAACTCATTATATGTCTGTCTACTCCCTCTTCCCCCAAATGGATGCTTCTAAGCAGTGTGTAAATAGTAGGTTAACAACTAACTTGGATTTTTTTTTTTTTTTTAAAACGGTATATACTGACTTGCTCTTTATCATACCTGTACACGACCTTGGACTTCATAGTACCTCTGGTATTCTAGCTCTAGTTGCCAAAACATGGCAGGATATTTTTTGGCCATTCACCACCTACTCAGTGGGAGAAGCTATTGTCTAGTCTAGTTTACTTCCATTGATAAGTTTTAGGGCCAGGCAACCTGACATCAACCTAGGTAGTCACTTGTGTTATGTTTGTATACACAGCTGCCGGGCAACGCGAGTAGAAGCTGGAAAGCCTGTGTGTATTAAACAATCTACGTACTTACAGCTTGATAGTCTAACGTACCGACCTAAGTAGCTGCTGTTTATTCGGTAGCCAGTACGCACTCATCCAGAAGACAGCATTCCTGCTGCCCTTTTCTTTCCGACTCTCCTCGGCTTCACAACAACATCCTCTACTCAACTCTGGCATTGACAACGCACCGCCCTGAGTAGAGACTGCACCACGATCCTTTCTGGCCTACTATTTTAGCCGTCGTGCAATATTTCATTGCCTTCGGCCTTATTCTGGTGAGTATTTGATCTCATGCTGCTGCTCGGTCTCATATACTCTACAATATTCACATCACTATCTATCATCCACCACAGCCTCCCCATTGTCGCACTTCCAAACAACATAGACATATCATCTTAGACAGGTTCAGAACAAGTAAGTGATAACTGGATAACCAAGAGCCGCTCCCAATACCAGCTGCTTCCCTGCTTGTCATCCTGAATCAATAATCACGCTATTACCACGTCACGCTGTCCTCAACAGTCTCGCAGTCTTTGTTTCTTTATGAACTGGTTTCTCATGACATTCTTAGAAGGATCCTATTTCTCCATTCCCGTGAACTACGAACATGGAACCGCAACAGTCGGACTCACCTATGAGTGAGACCCCAGTTGCATTGCCTAGTGCGAGCGATCAGAGTGGTCCTTCTTCCAGAAAGGGCAAGGCACCGCATGAGTATTCAACGAACGCAAACACTGTCCGTGTCCGCCAGCGCACGGCGAGGCTTACGCCATACCAACTTAGCGTGGAAAGAGCTAGATCGAACGATCTGAAGGCTATTTCGGCGGCTTGGAAAGATCGTGTCAAGAGTGAGAATCTTCAGCAATTTTCGGAGATTAAGAATCGGAAGATCTTTGAGGAAGTCAAAAGCGATGTCAGTATGTGCACACTGGAGTCATTTTCTTCCTTTTCTAGTAACCTGATGACTCCCAACATGTCTCGGGAGCATGCATCAGGGGTATAATATTTACGCAAAAGAGTAATTGCTGACTCCAGCGAGCATAGTGGACCGTCGGCGCCGCAAGAAGATCGATGCTGATTCCAAGATATTTGCTCTCAATCAGCAGCTGGAGCCTGACGAGAATGTCTCCGGCCCGCACTCTGGTTTTGTTCCGAACAATGCTGCCGGAAGATTCATACCGCAAACTGCTCGGCCCGGCTATGTGGATTTTCCTACCCGAATCATCCCAGAATTCATGGTTGCACCCAAGGAGACGGCTCCTTCATATGTTAACCCGGCCACCCCAGCCCCCAACTCAGCATCTACTTCAGCCTTCACTCTCGTCGGAAACGAGACAGTTCAGCCTCCTTCGGCATATCTTGATGATTCTGTGGCTAACTTTCCCGGCTCAGAAGTCAGTAATGCTATTCAGAATCTCAAGGGACAGATAAGCCGATTTGAAGCAGAGATCCAGAAGCTTCGAGTTGTCATGGAAGACATGAGAGATCAGATGAACACCTTTCTCCAGACTACACAGATGTCCACTCTCCATCACACACCGATTCCCCTCATCTCTGGTCTCACTCGCAATCCCACTCTTCCCCAAACACCCATTCCCCAACCTGCTCATCAATACGACTATCATTACGATGACTATGATATGGATGATCATGATGGCCACACTGCTGACGATGCAGAGGCAGAGGACATGCACAGTTTGACCCGAAATTGGTTTAATCTGAAGGCTCTAGATGAAGACACCTTGTAGGTCCCCCATGAGACCTCGTTATTCGTCGTCTCTAATCGTCGAATAGGGGACCTAAACATTCCACATCTAGATCTCTCAATTGAGATCCCACCCTTGGTCCCTTTTAGGTTACAGTTTCGACAAACTGGTTAAAGGGCTCTTGCTTGTTGTATTAATAGAAACCGTGAGGCGGAAGCCTTGTCACAATTGTCTTGATATATAGATCCATAGTCAGAGAAAAATGGATTGATCAATTTTCTTGAGTCCTTGTTCTGTGCCTGTAGGGTATTACAGTTACGCTTCACCGTGAAATATCTAGTTGACCAGTGTTTTGGCATCTCTTCCTTAGAGTCATTAACCTCCGTCACACATAACTTAGAAAATCGACGCACCGCAAACGGAAAGTTCTGGCCTTAATTAATTGCTTTTCCTTTATTTCTCTATTTCCTTCTCCTTGAGAAGTCGGCGCGTGAAGCATTCCAAAATGCTCTTCCTAATCTTCACGGATATAATTCCTCTCAACCAGCACCAGCAAGTTGAACACAACACACACAGATAGGTATCTACACACGCCCCCAAAACGTCCCCGTCAAGAACATCCATTTAACCTATACCTAGTCGCCAGCTTTGCCCCCCTGCTGCGACCGCGCCACGAAAATCCTCGACACGCGCGACCTCCAGCTGGACCTGTCGACGGTGGGCAGCTCGGCCGGGTTCTCCTTGGTGCCGAAGGGCTGTGAGCTGCCGAGCTCGGGCAGCGGGCCCTCGGTGCCCAGCTCGGCGTCGGGCATCTTCCTCCTCCTCCTCCTGTTCATGTCGCCGCCGCCGTCCTCCTCGGCCTTCTCCGAGTCGCTGCCGCCGCCGCCACCACCCCATTGCCCCCTGCGACGACTCATCATACGCACCCGTCCGCGCACCCACGCCTCCACCTGGAACACGAAGAACTCCTCCGTCTCCCCCGCTCGGTACCGCCGGTACCGCCGCAGCGTCGCGTACGCGCTGTACGTCGCGATGATGGCGATCAGGATCCCCGTTAGCACGATGGCCGCCACCGTGAAGTTCGACGACGAGCCGCCGTTGCCGCCGCGGCCTTTTGCTTGCGCTGGGGCGTCTACGTCCGTGCTTTGTTGTCCGCTTGAGGGTGCGCTTGTCGTTGGGGCCGTGCTTGGCTGGCTTTCTTGCGTTATTGTTGACGATGGAGGTGCCGGTGCGGATGATGATGATGCTAATGCTGATGCTGATGCTGATGCTGATGACGTTGATGACGACGATGAGACCGATGAGACTGAAGACTGTATTGGCGTTAGTTCCCTTGGTACTGTCGTTGTTGACGACGTAGACGACAAAATCGGTAAGATGAGCCGCTGCGTCGACGTAGTCGTTGGATCCGGTGTGGAAAATTGATCTGTATCTGTGCTGGTCTCAACAGGCGTAATCTGGGTTGAGCTGGGTTGCGTTGAACTGGGCTGCGTAGATCTCGGCCCAGGCGTAAGGGGATCCGTCTCGAGGTTGTTAAGATCTTCCTCACGCCACCGGATCTGAATCGCTGGCCCAACTGTCACCTGGGCGCCATTCACAGTAGCTGTGCGTGAGACACCCCATACGCCACCACGAAAGTCGGATGTATCGGATGTACATGTGTGGCCGCTGGAAGAGTAGTTAGTAGAGGTTCATATTTTCTACCGATTATGTGACTTGTGACGCCTACTTTGGTATACAGTACGCTGCAGTCTCGCCGCCTTGGATAGCGGGAAATCCTTGAGCTGTCCTCGGATTTGTTATAACGCATGACGGTCCAACATAGAATCCGCTAGGGCAGATGGCAGGCGAGTAATATTCGAATCCGCGCTGAGGGAGGTACTCATCCCAAGAAGGCGGATCACAGGATGCTGGCCCATTACTAGGGAAGGGGGGCATTTGCGAGGGCACTTTCGTGGTCGTCAAAAGCCATGTTATCGGACATGGCGGTGTGAAAACGGTGGTGAGAGCGGCGAGAGGCGGCGTGAACGTCGCCGTCATGATGCCGACGATTCAGTAATTTCGGGCATCCAGCGCTCAAGACACAAGTTCATCAAGAACCTTGTGGTGAAATCGAGTATTAAGTCACCGTTCCTCCAATCCTCACTCCTCCGTCGAAAATTATCTATATGATGTCCAGATCAGCTATCAGCTACGGGAGATCGATCGCCTCGCGAGCTGAGACGGGGACAGATACGAGATAGATCTCCGAGGCGAATTGATCCGGCAATACCGCTTGATCAAGCTCCAGGCTTGTTCGAATTTCTGCCTACGCATATGAGCAAGATCAGGGATTCAACCCGGGCTCACAGCGTCCGGGTCTTGTCTGTTGGTTTTGCCATATAATGTGACCATGGAGGTGATCATACATCTCGTCTACCCAATTCGACTAATCTGTTGGCTCGGCCAAGGTCGGGTTGGCATGCTACTGGGTCTGTCTCATAATTCACAATGGGTAAGCTCCTCTTCCAAAACAAGGTCAAAACGTCATTTTCGGCCCCTGGTAGCTTGCATATTGATGGTTTTGAGCTAATTGCCGAAACCAATTGACCTGTGAGAATGCGCGAACGTTGCTTACTTACTATCCCTACCTCTCAAATACAGACGCCGTGAGTATACTGCTGAGTTCTTTTCGAAGAGGTATCTTACTATGCGTGAACTTTCTACGAAAACCCCACGTCTAAGGAGCAAACCCATGCTACCGCTACCCATTGCCCCAAGTTTCACGAGGAAGATGTCACAGGCGTACAAGGACCATGCAGGGGACAAATCACAGAGTCGCGACACTGGTCCACTGGCGCCGTGGCTTTGACCCAGCACGGCCATGACACAATAGCTTGCAGGCTTGGCAGGCCGGCTCGGGTCTTGCCGACCTCCCGCGAACTGTGATGCCCTTTTCTTCGCCATTCAAGATCGACGCGCGATATCCGGGGCGAGAACAAACTAGTAGTATTTCATATCAATTTCATTGGAGCCGAGAATGAGTATATCGTATGTGGAGCTTGATGAACTTTATATTTCAGGACTATGGGCGGCCGTGAAACGACTAGACCTCAAGCCAAGCACTCACTACGACGTTGCGGCGGGGAGATCGTCTCATCTTGTTTACTGAGCAAAACTGCGTGCGGTCATACCCCAACATAAATACCGAAAATGAGGTCCACCGTAGATGACTGCAATAGACGAAGATGTTACAAAATGATTTGTTCTTATCCTGTGAATATACGCGAAGAATGGGACAATGTGACCAATAGCCTGATCAACTATGGCCAAGGTGCGTGACCATCTCGCCTGAATCGCTTGCTCGCACGCTATACCAGCCGAACCTCCTAATACTACCCAAGGCATCATCAAAAGGGTTAAAATCAGAACTATGAGGAGCGCAATATATCAAGTTTGCCGGTTTGAGAACTCGTCATGTTTACATACACTATGTCCAGGGGGCTTGATGTTGTCTACTCATAATACATAATTGAATACGATTATCATAAAATCAATAGACAATACACCCTCTCAAGGGCCGGGTAGATTTGATGGAGCGAAATGACGTAGCAAACTATTCGCTTTAGCAGAGCCTAACTTCTAAACAAATAAGATGTCTTATCTTCGTTACAGCTTATGATATAGCAGGAGGATATCAAGAAACACACCAACACTCTGATTCGCTTGCTTGATCATATGGCCAAACCTACTATTGAGATGTTGTACATCTATACATAGGGAAAAAGTCTTTTTTTTCTTGTGAAGAACAGCCTTAGACGACATATTCTCAATGCTCAGCAGACATTTGGGTGTGAATAAGAGTTCACCGGAAGACAAACTAACACATGAGAGCATCACACTGCTCCTGATATCAATTGGTCTTTTCATCTTCTCAACTATTTCTTTTAGTGAAATGAAGATGTCCCATGAGAATAGTAGTCACATCAGCTTATCTAGAATCTATGTTCATATCAATATAGGTTTGACAATACAATTGCAGCCCATTGTTATGATGCCTCTCATGCTGTTAGTTCTTTCACTCACGCTATTGGTTTACAACCGACTCAAAGAAACACAACAAAATCTCACCAGATTATTCGACAACATTCCTTTCACTTGACTCTATTGTATAACAATGAGTCTCTGGGACACATATAAGCAGTCACTTGCCCTATACGAGACGAAGAATGAACAACGAAGCCGTGTTCCAAGTCAGAGGCAAGAAAACTAGGAACTCGTCTGCAGAACCACTCAAGCAACTCATGTCGACGCCGCCGCCATCTCGCTCTCTTGCATCACAAGCCAAAAAATCTCCGCCGACCTCACCACCACCGACAGGAGAGCAGCACGAAGGCAAAAGCATCAAGCAGGCGGAGAACATGAGCACTCCTCGCGGGCGCCAACTCAAAGAATCAAACACCCCCTCGATAGACGAAGAACTAGCGTCTCGTCTTCAGATAGAGCGGCAAAAGATAGCGAGACAAGTCACAGACGCGCTCCTCCCGCGCCTCGAGCGGATCGCCGCCGAGGCTGCCGAGCGCGAGATGGACAAGCTGATAGAATCCGCGAGAGGCGAGACGACGCGCGAGAAGATCCACGCAATTCTCGCGCGCGTCAACGAACTCCCGGAAGAAGAGCTCGAGACACTTTTCTTGCGGAATGGGGTGATGGCCGCGGCGCTGAGGACGGTATTAAGGAGGGTAGAAGTTGAGGAGGCCGTTGCGCAGTGGGAGGATATTGCGCCTGGGAGATGAGCATATGTCGTTGCGGTGTCGATGAGATTTTAAATGTTGATTGCGGAGCGATGTTTGGGAAAGCTAGTGATTCAACTACGTCGCTTGCGAAGAGCGCGCCCCTTTGACTGACTACACAAATCTAGTACAAATAGACAGTTAGGCAAAATGGTAACATCGTACTTACTTTTCAGCGTTTGAGATGCTTTCTTGATTGTTTTTGGCTGTTACTAGTGTTCTCTGGCTTGATTTATGCGTTGTTAACTCATTTACAAGTGAGTCGGTCTTGAGATTCATCGCTGTGACTCAGCTTCGTCAGTTTAAAGGCTTTCATATCATGTCATTTCACGGAGAAGTACATCCACCAGTGTTTATCTCACCATCGCTGTTGTGTGTTAGAATGTTCCGTATGTTAAGTGTCGCAGCAAAATCGCAACTTCGTCTTACCCTCGTGATAAAAGGAGTGGCTGATGTAACAGTGCCAGTCTAATATTCTACAATCTCCCTTGCCAAACTAAAAGGTCTAGTCGTCAAGGATAATCCCAACGTCATCTAGAAGCCAGAGAATAAGCCCTTTGTCTCTAATTCCTCCCTTAACAAAGCCCGTTGTGGAACCTGTCAAAGTGACAGATCCTTTCAAAAGGGCAACAATCCCCCAGTCCTTAAGACAAGTCAAAGCGCATGGGCGAGAGGACTCAATGCCGCTGTGAAGAAAAAGTTACTTTCCCGTCTTTCATCTCGATATTCTAGTTGTTCTTCGCGAGCAGTACAAATGTCAGATAATCCCCCTCGTCTTCTGAAGCTTCCACCTCGCAGATTATCCTCTCCAGGTAAGGTAAGGAGGAAACTTCTCTGCACGACAAAAGACAGAACAAGGTTCAACCCGTCAAGCATTTTGCAGCTCGCATACTTGATCGGTTGCGAATTGACTTCGTCTTTTTTTTTTTCTTGTTTTATGTTTGAACCTGTTTGTTTCATTTTCCGATTTGTCTGTGTCCCCTCAAGATTTGGTCCTGTTCAAATCGATTCCATTCCTAGGACTCAGGGAGTCGTAAGCCCGACTCAGAAACGCTAAGCAATACCCGTTCTTCTCCCTTGATTCATCTCTATTCAATCTTACCTCCTTTAACAGCGCTTCTACGAGTTGCCCGCGAAGCAATGGCGCCTAAACTCAGAATACAGACCCCTCCCTTCCACCCCTCAAGTCTAAACAAGCCATCATCAAGGTCACGGGGCCCTCGCCCTCCCCCTCTCACGCTCACCCGACAGCAACACCCAGACACAACAAGCGAGCTCCAGCGAAAGCTCAACGCGGTAGTAAAGCGCGTAATCGGCGACTCGGCATCCTCATCCTCGTCATCCTCGTCGTCACTCCAAGACAGCGCCGCCAACGCCAACGACGACGACGATATCTCAGACTACGGCGACGAAGAAGAGGAAGCAGAAGCAGCCAGAATACCAGCGCACACGAAGCCCCTCAAATCGCCCTCGTCGATCTCAACTCCAAGCTCATACACCTCTCTAGCCTCTCTAAACCCATACTCGATCAACACCGAGGACCTCGGGCAGCACTTATCGCTTTTCTCACCGTCGTCAGTGGGAGCGGAAGCTGAGGATAGGCATAGTCGAGACTCGGCGCGGTTAGCGCGACAGCTAGATCGCGCCCATGCGGCGGTTGTAGAGGAGGAGTGTGCTGCGCTTCGGGTTCTAAGGCGGCAGGCTCGGTTTAGCTTCGCTAGTTAGTTAGTTAGATATTTAGTCGCGAGAAAGCAGATTGTGTGTGTGTATAGTATGGCGAGCGGGGAATAGCTAGAAGAGGTGAGGGTGACTTTGTTTTTTTTTTTCGGACTCCTTGATAGACATAGCGATAGAATGGATATCGAGAGCTTTTTAATCGAAATCAATTACGATTTCAGCTTACGCGTCAATAGTTATACCTTCGCTTGAGGTTCCCCCAAGTTTGAGTGGTAATTAAACTACTGCGTAGATTTAAGGTAAACCAACTGCGACTTGCCCATAGTTGTTAAATAGAGCTGTAGCTCATTTACGTCACATGTACTTATTTAGCAGTATTGAACGCCGAGATCATCATGTATGCTATATTGGAACATTAAAACCCTTGTAATATAATAACGCCAAGCCAGGTTCTTCGTATGCCAAACACTTGGAAGTTTCAGTCATAAACAGTCCCCGACCATTAGAGAACAACGAACTCACCGAAGAACCTTCCCAAATGCTTAAGTGCAAGCCTTTTCTTCTAGTTACACTTTGATATATGCGTCAATGTATGTTCAGAAATACCAAACAGCGATGTCGATGTCGCCACAATCAGGCATCAGTTCGATAAACTCCGAGTCTTTCCGTTCCCCGCTCGATCCACGAGATGAATAGTTTCAGAACTCTCCTCGAGTCCAATGTGCGTATATATACCCACCCATACCTTCCTCATCAGAATAAATTTCGTAAAAATCGCATCAAAAAAAATGCCAACGCCACTTGCCCAAGATACTGAATCTTCGGGGACTCATGCTGTTAGGTCTAGAAGCTTCATGCGCACGGTGCTGTACAGTATTCCTTCTTTCCGGCTGAAGAGGCCAACAACTCGCGTCGAATAAGAGTCAGCCCAGGCATATTAGACTGTCTTGCCGCCGCAGTCGGGAATCTTGACACCATCCTTCAATTTTCGATTAACGTCTAGAATGCCCCACTGATCTTCCCATTCCTTTCCTGGAGTATCGAAGCTGATCTTCCAAGGCTCATCAAACATCTCGAACCAGAAATAGTTCGTGCCGTTATTTAGAGCCTGGCATACCCAAGTGTTGAGCAGCGTGTTGAGCTCATCAATTCCAGCCACGGCCCCGTCTTCACATGTTGTCGCCCCACCACAGTCCGTACCACCTTTTGTTGGCCATCCGATTTCCGAGATAACGTTCTTCTCTTGGTCAGACTTGAAAAAGGAACCGGCTTTGTTCTGCCAAAACGTCCAAGTCCATGACGCGGCCACTTTGGAGTCTTGGCCCGCAAAAAAGGGATGGACGTTGCCCATGATGTAGTCGCTGACCTGCGCTAAAGTTGAATCCCAATTGTCACCCAAATCACTAGTAGCCACCGGAAGGTCCCAATTGTGCTTGGTGAGGTTCGAGCGCACACTGTCGAGCAAGTTTCCTAACTCTTGCGTCGTCATTTGCTTGCGGAACAGGATCTCATTGCCAACAATCAATCCCTTGAATGGCTTATCTCCGTACGTATCAAGGATTGTCCACATGCGATCAAGCTGGCGGGTGTTAGTCACGTTATTGTCATCTTGCCATACGCCAAGCCAGATTTTTATATCGTCTTCCATTTTTAACTGGTTTATAGCGTGGATAGTCATCTCGGTCTGGTTGCAGTCGGTCCCATATAACCGAATTGTGTTAGTCAGTTGTGAGAGGATGGCCACGTCGCGAGTCACATTATTCTGGGAAGGGGGGTTCTTTAAGCAGTCGGGGTATTGCACATTTATAGGTGTATAGTCCACTCCAGGAAACACCTTATGAAGATTGGGATTGTTCAGCAAAGCTTGAATCTCGCCAGAGTTGATGTTGAGGTCTCCGTTCTGGGAAGTATCGTCGTTCGCCGATTGTCCTTGTGAGTTGCTCCCAGAGCCGGAGCCGGAGCTGGAGCTAGAGCCCTTATTCGCATACTTTGATCCTAGCACGCCACCAACGACAGCGCCAGCCACAACCAGTAGAACGACAATAGCGGTGATCCATTTCCATTTCTTCCTGCTGCTGCTTTGTTTCGCCATCCAGTCAGACTTCTCTGCCCTGGGTCCGAGGTCGTATTCTCCAACAACTCCGCCTGGGTTAGCAGTAGCCGGATTTTGCACTGGGTCATAGCTGACGGCGCTATTACGATTTCTTCCAAGGAGGCCGCCAAGAACACCACCTGCCGCCGCGCCTCCAGCAGCGCCAGCGGCAGTAGCGGAGGCGCTATTTGCGCCTCGACCACTCGAGTTACCGAGGCTTAACATACTGTTTCTAGCAGAACGCCGATACTCGAGGCCGTCATCACCGTCGTCGTCGATGTCGTTGGGATTGAACTGACCTAACCTTGGATCCATCCGTTGACCGTAGGCCATCTGCGGATCACGAAAAGGATCACTATGGAAGCTATTCAAACTTCTTGTAGGAGTAGACGCGGCAGCCGGCGGGGCGAGATTTGACGATGAGCCATGGCCACCGGCCCCTTGATAGCCTTGATCATGTGCGTATGGCTGTGGTTCCGTGTAGGGAAGATTTTGAGGTTGTGTCCGCTGGTAGACTTGAGGATATGGGGGTGATTGTTGTTCTTGTTGTTGTTGGTACTGCTGCGCGGCTCTCATGGCCTCGAGACCACTTTCTCGAGCATGCCGCTCCGCAACGCTCATGGCGAGGCCAGGAATACCACCAGCGGCGGCCTCGCTGAAATTATCGGCGCCAGGAGTGATACTGTTTGGTTGCGATTCGTGTCCCCAAGTGCGCTCTACAGCGTCGTAATGAGGCGGTGGTATGGGCTGCGCTGCCGAAGAAGTAGCGGCGATTCCTTGCGTGTCTCTTCCTTGGGCTCTGTTCTGGCGCAATTGAGCGAAGGCTGAATCGGGGTGGGCACTAGGGTAATTGGAATGTGCTGGAGGTCGTGGTGGAGCAGAAGGGTCGTCTCTGTAAGGCGACGAGTTGTCTTCGTACTGCGGCTGAGAAGCGTCGAGGTTGTATGAGGGACGAGCGGGGAGCGAGTGTTGCTGTGGTAAGGACCCGGCGGCGTCGGCGCGAGTGTCGCGGGGAGCGTAGGAGGAATTGTCCAAAGGGGCGTGTTCGCCAGCATCGGAGTCGAAGGAGTAACGAGGGCCCATGGTGCCCACGTCGTCCCAACGGCGCTCTTGGACGTTGATATATGATATGAGCGCACAAGACCGGTAGCCGAAGGGGCGGATGGGTGGGTCGACGACGAGACCGAAACAAAGACTGTGTGTGTCTCGCTCTGCGTGTTGTTTGCAACGTGTGGAGGCGTGCGCAGGTCGTTCCCGTCTGCTGGGCTCGGCTGATAGGCGGTTTCGACCGTGGCAATCTTCAATACGAGAGGCGCTTGATAGCGGGCAGCCCTCGACAGACGCACCCACCCAATTGCCTCGCTAGCTCACGTTGGACGAGCCCGTACTGTGCCGCCGTAGCTGGAGCACGTCGACCGAGCGCGACTATCTGCGCAGCTGTGCAGTACTAGACTAATCCGGGCGTAGATAAACTTGCAGAAACACACCCGACTCGAGGGCCGACGGCCAAACACATCAAGGTATACTGGGTAATGGATACTGTGTGTCAGGGGAGATTAAAGGCGAGGGCGGGAGTGTAGGAGGTATGAACTGTGGGAACTGTATGATTGAAGTGAATGGAATGTACTACCTCGCAGTGAACGCTAAGAGGGGGGCGGCAAACTGGCTTTGGGGTCTAATGTTGTGTGCCGTAAAGTGAATTCGAATGTAATAGGTAATAGGTAATGCAGAGAAGTGAGGCTGTACCCAGGTGGCTGCGCCGAGACTACCTACATAGACCTAGTGTAAGGCAGATGAGATGGGAAGAAGATGCGATCCAACATCAATCAACATTGAAACATGGAGGCGGGCAGACCTGGGCTTAGCCTGACTGTCATTTTTGATACGAGCGTACAGTAGTAGGTACCTAGTATAGTGAAGTGACATTCAGCTGAGACAGCTAAGGCACCTAGCTGATGAGGTTAGTCAGATCTACATCTACAGTGTACTACACTGCCTGTCTCTGTCCAGAATAGGTACCTACCTACCTACCTACCTACCTACCTACCTACCTATTAGACGTTAGGCTGTCTAAAGAGGCCGTACTAGGTTGAAACATACGCAGTAGCTACTAAGTAAGTACCTAATGAGTTAATAGATACCTAGAGTTTTAATCATCGAGCACTTATTTCTCGTATTCACGAAATCAACTTTTCGATTCCCATCACCTGCAATGCACGAACGGCAGAAGGGAATGCATACTCGGCTTGATAGTTTGCATCGAATACATGTACCGCCGGTAACTGTCCAAGGCATCTCCAAGGGGCTTGGCTGGATACTTAGCCGGCATGCCCCTGTCCACAGGGCAACAAGAACGACGGTATGACAAGGGCCATCGCTGTTGTAACTTTGAGGTACCATTTTTGCGACGATCACCCCTCTTCAGCCAAGATATCACACATTGAAGAATCGGCGGTACGGTACAGTACCTTACTTACTACGTAGGTAGTACTCTGATTCCCCAGACTTAGGCAGTAGGAGGGTACATAGGTAGTAGCAATTAAACTCTATACTAGATATCTAGGTGAGTTCGCAGTAATGCAAAAGTACCTATGCGGTAAGTAAGCACACATTCGAGGGTCTCATGATGTGGCTGCTCCTGGTAACCCATAAGCATACAACGTTACAGCTCCAACATGTTACTCAGTACAATGTATGTAGGTTGTACTAACAGGCGATTATATTAATTACTGCTGTAGGCAACTATATTCACTACATTACTGACCGAGCAGCGCATAAGAACATCTAAATCTACCTAGGTGCCTTTCAACATCTTATTCCTAGCACCTACTGGGTAATGTACTGCCTATAGTAGGTATTACTCTTGGTACAGCCAGGCCACCTTGCTTGTCTAAGCAAAGTCCCATCTTATTCGGTCCGGCGGCACGCCCTACACTATTTATACTTAGTGGACTGAGTACACTACTCTGTATTGGTGGTTCGTTGGCACTAGAATGGCTATTGCCGACTTTGGCGTGATCCTTCTAGTATAAAATCACGCTCTCCCTCGTATTGGGAGGCCATTTGCGACTATTGAATCCTCTACTAATCTTTTAGTATACCTAGTATACTGCGTATGCCTACCTAGTATATACTACGACAGAAAGCAAAAGAAGTAGCTTCATTCGCATTCCTTGTATTACTTGTCGCGCAGTCTCTGCCAAGGTCATGAGCCAAACTGTTGGGTTAATGACCACATGCATGCCAATCACGAACAATGAAATGCGCTACCTAATAAAAACACGAACAAAGCATTTCGTGATACTGGATTGTAATTCTTTTCCTTCCTTCTCTTCAATCCACGTGCTTTGAAGAAACTAGTTATTGGGCGGTTGGCGGTTGGAAGCTAGGCTACCTACAAGACAAAAATAGCATTACTAGCCTACAAACATTCCAGCTGCCATTCTTATCTAGGCTAGTATTTGCTATTTACGATATGTCTTAAAATGCAGCTGCCGATATTTTCGATGAAGAAATTTCATATGAAAACCCTCATCTTCCATGTGTCTTTGATCCCTTATGATGGGACTGTCAGGTGTTTCTCCAAGTAGAATGTGTGGGCCACTTTGTAGGAAGACTTGTTGTACAGCCACAGTTGATTTATCAGCCACATAAAGAGGCCTTAGATATGCAGCCACAGGTAAATGTGCGCTTTGCTTCCTACTTAATCCCAAGTCGAACCACTCTGCTAGCTTTTCAATATAGTCAATACGATACGATTCCGGAACTCGAAACTCGATCTCGAAGATCAAATCCACCAGAGGTTGAATGAATGCCTAACACGACAGGTATACCAACTTATATACATGAACAGGAAGATTCCAGAGGAAAGGCTTTAGGCTGTTCGAGTCTAAAAACCGTTACAAATAAGGCTTCATCATGCAAAACTCATATAATTCCGAGCAACATCACTTATAGGCCACCTGAGCTTATTACATCCTGCCTCCTTGCACTGTCGACCCATCAAATCCATCCGTCCACCACTCATTAGAATGATTGATAAGTGATATGATGTCAAACTGTAGATCCACGCCGTGACTGTTCTGTCACCCGTGAACCAAGTAACAATATGGTGGGTATTTGACATCATGGATGCATAGCAAACCCTACAATTTACGTCGTTGGGGGGCGAGTACAATGCTTCGTTGGCATATAAGCTTCACACTCCGCGGGCAGCAGTCACACATCTCAATTCCCCATTCACAGCACTTCTACAATCAGAACAACATTCACGAAGCATATACGTACTCTATTTCATTCATAAACCACCAAAGTCACCATGTCTGCCAGTCGAAATCCCGATTCACTACAGGGCGAGTTCCGCAGCCGTGTGCCGCCGTCCAAACCGCTAGAAAAGGGAGGACACAAGCCAGGAGTCCTAGTCGGCAACGACAGAGCTCCAGAGTTCCACGCCGAGACATATCCCCCGGGTACAGCGCCCCGAGAGAACACATTCCAGCCACGGCCCGAGGGCGAGTTCTCCGCCCAAGCCCTCGGCACAGCCCCCAGCGCAGAAGAGACCATTCAAGGCGCCACTTCAAAAGACGTCTACCGAGGCATGGGAAAGCCCCTTCAGGGCCAGGAGGCTCGCGAGATCAAGAAACCCCACGGCAGGCATAACAAGAAAGAGGGCACAGGAATTGCAGGCCGCGGCGGCAGCGAGGGAGTCGGCATCGTACGAGAGAAGGGTGCTGATCTGCCCGAAGGTGTACACAAGGGTATGAGGGGCAAGGCAGCTCATGATTATCCTGCTGCTGAAGACCGTGTGCCTGCAAATGCAGAGGAGATTGCTTCTGAACATAAGGTGCCGGAATGAGCCCACGACTATACATAGTCGAAGGTAACGAAATAGAGTCTTCGATGAGATATTGTATTACTAGGATAATGAGAACAAAAAATATTGCTATTAAACTATGCTTGCTCAGATGATGGTACGGTATATATGCTACTAATAATGGCTGACGACGCTACAAAATCGTACTTGACACCTGTCTGCTGCTGGATAATAGTGTATCACTGTCTCGTAAGCTGTAACTATTATGTCTCCGGAGGTGCGTCTATGATTCTTTCGTACGAGGAGCTTGATCTCGCTGTTTTCTTTTGAAAATTTCTCGAGGTTTATGTGATGGGAGTTCTTTAATACGTACCTAAGTACTGAGCCCTAATCTTAGGGCCTACATTTCTAGCTACGAGGGCCTATTAGCGACCTATAAAAGTGATATATCATTAAGCGGGAGAGAGCCTCCTGGCTAAGTTGTTCAAGGTGTTTCGAAGACGCAACATAGAGTATGATCTCGGGCAGAATCAGAAGAAGAACTGAATTCTGATACCGGTATATAAATTGCAGGGGTTTTTCTTAATAATTAACATGTATAGACACTATCTTAAAGATATACATCTCTTATCTACTTAGAAACTAGCAGTCCTTCCTTTCATAATGCAGAAGCAACGTGAACCTTAAAGTAGAAACAGAAGAAATTTTGATATCTATTGTCTGGCAGGTGTGAAATATTTTTCTTAGCCCGCTTTTGTTATTGGCCAACCAGACATCCAATAGCTGCGCTTCGAGATATCTACACGCAGCATTCACTGAGGAAACAAACAAACCACAGGGTCATCGGCGACTTATAGAAGTACCATGGAGATTGGTAATGTATTCTCTATGTACGTTTTGTAGTTTCTATACCTGTAAAATGGTATACTTGCCCTGATTTCCTGCAAACTAGACTTCCACGTACATCCTACTTGACATCCAGGCTACAAGTCCAGTACATGGCAACAAGAACAACAGGATCAGCCACAGCATTAGTAAATAAAATTTTCTTCTGTGAGTAAGGTAATGCTGGGGAAGTGTGGGTGAAGTCATTACCTGTCTTGACCGCCCGGGTTCTACATCACTCCCCTCTCTCCTAAATAGATAAATAGCAGTGTTTCCTCCCAACCCAACTTCAAGCACTCCCTCTCCCTCTTCACCACCACCTGTTCTCCCTTGGTCCAACACTACCATTGCAAGACGTGCTCGTAAGTTTTCCCTCATCCCTTCTCCCATCACCGAATACGAAACCCACATCTTAATATTTGCATCATCTTCTCTTCGAGATCTCATCAGCCTTATTTGGCCTGGTGGTAACTGATATCACCACAAAAATAGGATCTCTGAACCTCAACACCTTTCACGATGGATGCCAACGTTAAGAAGAGTGTCCTTTCCGAAAAGGAGATGAGAATTCTAGCCTTAGTTTTCCAATGCTTGCCCAAGAATCCTAAGGTAAATAAATACTAAACAAAATTTCTCTCGTCTCTTTAGCTTTTTTCCTCTTGCTCACTCGTTATAGATCGATTGGAAGAAGCTCGCTGCCCTCGGAGGCTACACCAACCACCGCAGCGCTCAGAACCTTCTCTTAAGTAAGTCCTTTAACCCCACATCGTGACATGTAACTTTTATCATTATAGTGAATCAACATCGCGACTAACAATTCATACTTACTTCTCATCCAGCTGCCAAGAAGAAGCTTAACGCTGCTGTTGGCAACACCAACGTTACTGCTGTCAACGCTTCTGCTGTCAACGCTGCTGTTGGCAACACCAACGTTACTACTGTCAACGCTTCTTCTGTCAACGCTTCTGCTATCAACGCTTCTGCTGTCAACGCTTCTGCTGTCAACGCTTCTGTTAGCAACGCTTCTACTATCAACGCTGCTGTTGGCAACACCAACGTTACTGCTGTTAACGTTTCTGCTGTCAACGCTTCTGCTGTCAACGCTTCTGCTGTCAACGCTTCTGCTGTCAACGCTTCTCCTGCCAAGGCTTCGTCTTCCAAGGCCGTCAAGCGCGGCCTTCCCACTTTGAGAGTCGTCGAGCGCACCAAGAAGACTCATGCCAAGGCTTCGTCTTCTAAGGCCGTCAAGCGCGGCCTTTTCACTTTCAGAATCGCCAAGCGCATCAAGAAGACTCGTGCCGAGGCCACCTCCAAGAAAGACAAGGCTGTTCAAGTTCGTGATGATGAGGAGGAACCCACCTATATCAAGCGTGACGAGAATGACGATGAGGAGGAGGAACTCACCTATACCAATCGCGAAGAGAATGACGACGATGATGAGGAGGAACTCACTTATATCAAGCGCGAACAGACTGACGATGAGGAGGATGGCGAGATCTAAGTCTTCCATCTCATCATCTCTTGTCTCCATGTCGATTCCCACGATGACGCGACTCGACTGGATTGACGCCTTGCGATGTACTTTACTGCAAGGCATGTGTGCAATGGTATCTGAGCTGGTAGATACTTTCAGGCAGAAATGGACTCACTCTACGGTTTGACTTAATGGTCGTAGATAGATAATAATAAATTTGCCTCATTGACCCTTACTATGCTATCAACTGATATTCTCGTGATGGAGATCCTTATTTCTTCCCTGTCTAGATTCGTGACTTTTTATTTCCACGAGTGTTGTAAGTATTACAGCTGCTAATGGTACTTGTGCTGCTTTAAGCTGTGTACCCTACACGTACCCGAGCCTGTAGCCCTAATCTCCAAGCTTGACGCGACGGCTCTACCGCGTTATTCAGGTATGTGTCACAATGTATACACCGGGGCATCTTCAGGATTTAATACAAGCTATTAAGATTTACGTTACCACTGACAAATCCTATCTATTAATGATGTCTTATAGGATGCCATGTATTCTAAGTCTAGAGGAATAATTTCTACGTGATGTGACCATCATGTGTGTAGCCTATTTCCATATTCCTAGAGAAGTTGACACGTACTACCCGCAGCCAGGAACTTCAGCAACCTCCCTACCTGGCGTAATGAAGGTAATTCGATGACATGGAAGGAACAGAGGTAATGAGGCACATACGGTACAACCAAGATATTCAATGCCATCCAATTTTTCTTTATTATGATGGGGTAGAAAATAAAATTTGTGGGAGTTGTGGGTTGTCCTGTAGTTGCTGTTGGCGATGGTGTCACGGAACCATCCGGAACCTGACCCCGGAGCCACGGAGTCTTCACAGCACAGGCCGTAGCCGAGCAGTACCTAGGTACACTAATTTCTGCCAGTACAGACAGAGATATGTTTTTGCGCAATAAATATGACCAGTTCTGGAATCACCAGCGTGTGAACGATGACAGTTGGTCCGAGTTATATCTTACAGGTTGGATTAGGTTAACTTATATAGACTAAAGGCTCCAAGGTGCCAAAAGTATTAACATTGTTAAAAGAACACAACATTAAAAGAAGCCAATTATCAGAAGAAAGAAGAGGGTATGTACCATATTAATTCTATCTTGTAGTCTAATATCTGCTAAATCAGGTAGGGACTTGATAATGCCTATACTCTCGAGTTGTTATTTGTGACTCGAAATGTGGGGAAGTTGTCACAAAGAGTGACGACATGGTGGGGACTAATCTGGTTAGTTTCGGGTACCTGTGAAGCAATAAACCGCTTTGAGACAACAGCTAAGCGCTGATTGGGCACACATACGTCATGGAAATTTGTCTGGCGTAATGCTATACTAATTAATAGCAGGTAACCATAGCACCTTCACAACCAAATATTAATATAGCAGGGCAGCAGGATCTATCAAGTCATCCTCTTAGAGACAACCAATTTTTACCACTACGCTACCTATACAAATTACCATACGAGGGCACCACATATATATACTTGCCTACCTACACTTGAAACCTTTCCCAGCAAGACCGCGCTTATTCCCATTACAAAACCCCTAATTATACTCACCAGGTATACACATTAAGCAACATGTCGAACAAGATCATAGACGACGTCAAGACCGGCATCAAGGGCATCCGCGGCGCCGGCGACGCCCTGCGCGGGAACCTGATGAACGCCACCGACCAAGCCTTCGACAACGACCAGAACCACGCCCAGACGCAGGCGTCCTCGCTCAAGCACCAGACCATCGCCGAGAAGGGCAAGCGCGACGTGCAGGCTGTGGACGAGAGGCTCGCCGAACACGAAAAGAAGCGCGAGGCGCGGAAGCTGGACCAAGCCGGCCTCGCTGGTAATGGCGCTGGCGCAGCGAAAGGCGCTGGCCATCACCCTCTGCCCTTGCCATGAGCTCTAGCAGGGAACAGGGGACCCTGACACCCTTGTGGCATATGCTACTGTCCGAGACACACAACTCCGGGGCATGGACATCAAAAACGATCGAGGAGACCCTATGGCTTAATGCCAGGCGATATAGTCATATAATTATAGCCCCCTAGGGTCTATAGAGTGGGCTTGGTGTATATATATGGGTTATTCCCACCAACTGCTATTGGGAAAGCCCAAGGGGCCAATTGACTAACCTAAACGCACCCAATATTGCTACTGACTTCTTTCCTACCTACTATGTGACTGTGTAGGGCTATCTACTTACTCCGGGACAACCCCCCTCTGACACTTAAGAATACGACGCCCGACCGCCAATGACTAGGCTTGATTCTGACACGACCTTTATGGCAGCTCAAGCCGCGCGAGCCACGGCTTCAGACAGTAATTACTCCTAAGCGGTGGCAGGGTGGCAGGGTGGCAGCCGTGTTGTGTTCTTGACCTCTACGCCGCAGAGCACACATATCCACCGTTGATAACCTGCCCTTTTCCGCAAACCGTTGTACACAATATCATATGCGGCATGAGTCGACGGTGATCGTTACGGCAGCTTGCAGGCAGGCCGATGATGCCAACCGCCCCTCACCTCGCCAGGGAATCAACGGAGGGGCGGCACCCAGTTTTCAATTCCAGGGACGATCAATCAAACACCTCGTCGGTATATCACCAAATCCTCGTAAACCACTGCGATATAGCCCAGAGCTACTCGAACCTAAGCAGGTTATAGAGGAGCAGCACTATCTGGGATCGCTACAAGTGAAGATCTACTGGAACTTGCTAATGAATACTACTGCAAATATCTTACTATATTCTCTCCAAAATAGGGGTGTTATGTTAACGTCTCCATGAATTACACTGTCCTTACTTATATATACTCAAACCCCTTACCCCCACTCCCACCCCCACGTTGAACCCCTATCTATCCGCCCCCCAACCTCCACACCTAACCCCTTGCGCTCTGTATCCAACATCAATATCTCAACAGATTCGTAATTAGTGCGGTCAAGTAATCGATCAAGTTAAGCACGGAAGTAAGCCAAGTCGGTCAAATACGCCAAAAATAAGTCAAAAGGCAATTATTTGACTTGTTTTAGCTGTGTTATTCGCTGGATTTAGTAGACGCGATGATCGCAACCTGGACTCGACCCCTCACGTAGTCAATCAACAACTTCCGCGCCATAGGTGTTTATTCATTTAAAACGAGTGACTAGATAATATTGCATAGTAGAATTCCAAAATCCAATACCATTGTTTCCTACCCAGTCCCATTTTGGACTTCTGCGTTCTTGTTTGGTTCCATGGGAAGCCTGTCAACGGGTCTGCTGTGCTGTTTGAGCGTGGTTGCTGAGGCTTTCCTGTTCAGCCAGACGTGTCCTCCCCTTAATCGATCAAAAATTTCCGGGAAAAAATGGCGCGGAATGAAGAAGAATTGAAACTACTCTCAAGATAGACGGCATGAGTGCAACCGGCATTCGAGCAGGTCTACATCAGATGACCGTGATTTCCCATCCTCGATTCTGCTTGTTGACAGTCACGGTAGACGCGGGGTCGGCGCTGGAAGAGAGTTGCTGGAGGTAGGATCCGATCTGGCTCTGCACATGGGAGAGCGAAGTCGAAGCGGGTAGGAGGATAGGTGTGGCCGAGGGGGCGCTGGGGGAGACAAGACCGTTGATGAGATCGATAGCGGCCTGGGCGGCGGACAGAATTGTATTCAAACTGGTCGTGATCTGGCCCCATATATTTTTGAGAAACTGGTAGACGGCCTGAGCGATATCCTTGAAGCTTCTGTAGACGCTCTCGAAAAAGGCTGCAACCGCAGTCAAGCCCTCTTTCCAAAGCTGGCTCGCAGGCACACGTAGGGTTTCTGGTAAGTTCGCGATGAGTTGAAGAGCGTCAACTTTCGCTTTCTCAATTGCAGCAGCACATTTTGCCGTGGCTGTCGCAGCGGCATCACTAATCGTCTTTTTCCACGCCTCCTCGTCGGGCTTCTGGTCTTTCAAGGTCTGAACTTGGTCCAAGAACTCCTTGAAATCTTGCTCACCAGCCCCGACAGTGTCGGCATTGATCTTATCCACAGCATCCGCGACCTCAGTTGGCAAATCATCACGAACGGATGGGCCTGTTGCCTGCTGTGCCGCAAGAACGTGGAAGGGGGTAAAGTTTTCGGTGGCAAGGCATAGTTTGACGAGCGCAACTCGTTTATTGATCAGGCTCTGCCAGTCGGAAGGCATGGCTGCAGATGAATAGGATAGATCGACGAAGTGATGGGTACACGAAGAAACTCAAAGGAAATGGGTAATAAATATTTGGCAGTGGGTTGGGGTGCGATCCGAAGGTGCTTGTTGATGTCTAACAACTCTGGAACTCTTCCCTTCTGACGAGAAGAACGCCAGTTTATATATTTTATTCCCAGAATGAACTCTAAAGGCTTGTGCAATGCTCCTTTCCACCGGCCTTCCATCAAACTGTTGATCCATGCACAGCTTTTTGTGCACTGTTGAACACTACCTGTCCGTCTCCTCCAAATTGGAGAAGTTTTCATGATCATAGGTCGTGTTACTTCATATCCGCTTGTCTCGAAATTTAGTAACCGGATGTTACCTATAGGAAAACAAAAGAACCCTATCTGGCGTTCTTGTAATCGGTTTAACCAAAGTCACTGGTCACGTAGGTAAACTTTCAGCACTCGGACATGTTATGAGTTATTTTATATGCTCTTTTTGGGGATTCGAAAGCTGCAGGCTATAGACCTAATTCCTATTTTCAAGGCAGGGCTGTTCTCTTCATTTTCGAAGTCCGGTGTTGCAAAGGCTGCTCAAGCCCAACTTTCTAGCCTTATATCATTTATTACTACTTTTAGAGTACACAGTTATGTCGGCTTCATCTCAATCTATCGCTTATAATTACCCAATATTCGTTAGTGGCTCGCTTGATTCAAACCAGAAGGTGGTTATACGCAGTAGAGCAACGGTGGTATAATACAATCTGGGAGCCGCCGTGACACCTGACAATTCCTACCTTGCAGCAGCCTGGGGTAACATGACAGGACCTACCTAAATAGGTGTATTTATACATGGCACGTTAGTATTAGTACATAATTAGAGTCTTCCTAAGCATACTACACTTCTAGAGTAGAGACTTTACTTAACGTAGCAATTACAAGGTTTCAGGCTAGTACATATGCTCAAAAGGTACTCTATTTCCTTATGTAAGTTACACGTATATGGAAAGATGGCCTGTTTGACCAATGGTTGGCTACATGGTATTTATGTTTGTCAAGTGAGACGTACCACATACTCCGGCTTGGAGTATTGCAGATCTTTTGGCATTGACGCAACGGCTAACGGGAGCATGTAACATGAAGTATTATGCGTAATACTGGCATTACTTGCAACTAACACCCAGTTTAAACAGCTAGGTGAATAATATTGCCGACAACGTCGCGCCACTCGTCTCTACAAGTAACAATTCTCGGGGGTTTCTCAAATCTGTTGTTCTACTGTAGTTCACAACTCCCGAGTTATGAGGTACACTAACACACTCGCACCATTGTATGAATACATACTGACTCTCGTCCTACAGCATATCAGTCTATCCGCCGCCTCAACCTGCACCGCCAAATACATTGTGGCTATTTTCAACGTGAATAACTTCCTAAGCCGGGGACAATCTCTAAACCAGACTACTGCCCGTTCTAGGACACTAGTCCGGTGGATGGCAATGAATTAGTCACAGCTCTCAATAAGTTGTCCAGAGCTAACTAGGGTTTCACACTAAGGTTGAATATCTTTATGCACAAGTGAATTTTTGTTATAGAGATCTGTTACGATAACCCCCCTGTTTCTTTCGGTTTCAAAGCATGATGCTTATGATTATGTCTGACAACATCTCAGACTCTACTATATTGGTAACAAATTGAACCCACTTAATGAATATGTACAAATCCCTGGTTCTCTATGCTGCTGTCAACCGCTTCGCCTGCCATGATCCGCGGAACAAACACGTCCCCTCTGAACGTATAGTGATACAAGGAATGCTGTCCTTTTGCAGCGGTATCATTCTCATCCAATGGCCCAAGCAAGAACGGACAATGGCCTCCAGACAGCACGCGGACCTTGTCTTCAATTGATGTTCCGGACGGACCTAAGCCGGCGGCCCCATTCTCCGTGATAAACAGTCGTTGGTGCCTGAGCATATCCTCACGCCAATATACGTTACTTGGTATTCCCTCCATTATGACCTCGTTGTCCGCGTAGTTCCCTTCTATAATATCAACTAGCACCTCCTGCCAATAGACCTCCGATATGACGCCAAGGTGAGGCTCTTCTGCCAGCGCCCTCGTTATCGACCTCATCTACCATTTCGTGGGGCCGGTACTTCGTTTCTTCCTTGGCAATGATATCGGTACAAACCAGGATCTTATCAAATAACACACCGTTCACATTCAACACATCCTCGCCGTAGTCAGGTGAAGTCAGCTTCTTTAAGTCTAGCATCGGCAGCCCTTGGTGGGCTGTATAGTTGAACCAGAATTTGTTATGTTCCCAGGCCGCCGCAACCTCCTGCTCTGCTGGTGGATGTGTCCAGTCCACTGCCCGGCTGGGCAGATCCGGGACACTCTTACTCTCGCCTTGGAAGCCGATCAGTGGTCTCAGTCCCTGCTCATTGCGGAGCAAGTCGAGTATGACCCTACGGTACAGAACCGCCGTGTCGAGGGCGTAGTCGCTAGAGCGTACGCTGAGAAGAGGGTGTGTCCCCTCGGCAACCAAGTTCAGGATCACATACACCTTGTCATTAGGGTCTGTTGAGTCCTGCATTGAACTTCTTGGAATTTCGCTCGAGATGCTTGACAATGGCTCAAGCATCTCATGCTTAGTGATATGTTATTCTTGAGCAGTGGTCGAGCTACATCACTCTTGTCGCTCTATTCTTCCTAAGTTGTTGGTTTGTCAATAATTTGTTATATCATGTTCTATTGTTCTCAGAAAATTATCGCATCTAAAATTGTGATAGCAGGATCTAGCCTTACAGCTGGTTGCCTACCCATCGTCATCGTGACAATATCTAGAGTGTATTATCTAACGATTGCTCCCTACTTGCCATGATTCTTTTGTCCATAATCTGGAAGGTCCGGAGCAAGCTCGTTGATTAAAGAACACGGATCCTCGCCTTCATATTCAGTGACGTGCCCATCGATAACTAGATGAAGTTTATTATCATAGTGGTACCATGCCAAATGGCGTTCGAAACTCTGCTGTAGTAAAAAGTAGACCAATCTCTTAAAATGGTTGTGAACTTTAGAAGTGGCTACCAAGAGCTTCGGACACTTTTTTAGGAGGGATAATAGTGAAGCGCTGTTATCTTTCAGGTCCAGCGGTGAGTATTTCTCAAAAAAAGAGGATAAAGTTGGAAGGGCGGAATCTGGTAGGGTAGATTGTTCCCGAAGGATCCCTATACCAATATACCTGAAAGCCGAGTTTCCTTCGTCTTCGAGCCAAGCTATTACGGCTTGATTGACTGTTTCCGGTAAATTTGATTGCTTCCTTGCTTGATGCCAAAGAGTTGTTAAAGCGGTTAGCCGGACGTCGGGATGTTCCGTTTTGTCTTCGAGCCTTGCTACTACTGCTTCAAGTATTGCTGGTAGGTTAAGTTGATTTTCAAGAACGATTATAGTAGCTAACCGGACTTTAGAGTTTGGGTCTTCGAGTTTTGCTGCCACCGCTTGAAGTATGGCTGGTGAGTTCAAATGATTCTGAAGGATTTCTTTAGTAGCCCACCGAACGTAACGATTTTTATCCCCCACTTTTGTTACTAATGCTTGAAGCATCGTCTCTGGTAGGTTTGATTGCTTCCGGAAAGCTCTTATAGCAGCTCGCAGAACAAAATGATCTTTGCTCTCAAGCTTGGCTTCTAACGCTTGAAGCGCTGTTTCCGGCAGGTGTGATTGATTCTGTAATGCTACTGCAACAACCTCCCAAATATGTGAATCTTCATTATCAACTTCTGCAACTAATACTTGAAGTACCGTTTCCGATAGACTTGATTGATTCCGCATAACCATGATAATAGCCAGCTGAACGTGAGAGTCTGCATTTTCGAGCATTGCCGCTAACCTTTGTACTATTATCTCCGGCAGGTTTGATTGCGCCTGGAGAGCTTTTACAGCAGCCCACTGAGTGTCAGAATCTTCATCTTCAAGCTTTGCTACCAACTGTTGAAGTATTGTTTCCGGCAGGTTTGCTTGCCCCTGAAAAGTCCCTATAATAGCAGCCTGGTGAATGTAAGACTTATCTTTGAGCTTTGTTACTAACACTTGAAGTATTCTTTCTGGCAGGTTTCGTTGACACTGCAACGCGTTAATAGTAGCGTGCTGGACATTGAAGTCATTATCTTCAAGCTTTGCTAATACTGATTCAAATATTATCGGTATATCTAATTGATCCTTAAGGACTGTTAAAGCAGTCTTCTGAATGTCTGGATCCTTGTCTTCAAGCATGACTATTACTGCGTGTAGTATTGGTGGCCGGTTTAATTTATTCCGAAGAGCTAGTACAGCAGCTCGCCGAACATCATAATCCTGATCTTCAAGCTTGGCTACCAGTACTGCTTCAAGTACTACAGGCAGGTTTAGTTCATCCTGAAGAGACTGCACAGCAGCGTGCCGGATGCTAGGAACTGTGTCTTCGAGTTTTGCTACTACTACTTGAACCATCGCGTCTAATATGTTTGATTGAATATCAAGTATAGGTGTAGCGGAACTCGGGATGTCGGCATTTTCTTTCTCAAGCTGTTGTTGAATCGATCCAAGGTATCCGCTTGGTAGATGTTTGAGAAACATCCCGAGATGTGATAGAACTGCGAGCACTAGTTCCTGATTTGGAGAATTTTTGAGCCACGAGACGGCTAGTTGTACAATTTCAGTAGGAAGTATGCGCCGTGGATTGATTGATCGTACTAAATGGATCCTCAACTCGTCTTCGCCCTCTTGTAAGAGTTTTAAAAGGAGACCTATCGGGAACTCTATCTCGGTAGCAAGGAAACCCTTGCATGGATCATCTCGTAAATATTGTTCCGGCAAACTGTATTCAAAGGCTGACCATGCTAATAATTGTGATTCAAATTGTTTTCTTAGCATGTCATCTGATGGAGGTATCTCAAACAAGCAACGCATGAGAAGTCGATGATGGGCGGGCCCTAGCAAGTCCAACGGCTGTGCCTGAATGATCTGAAAGTAATGAATTTGATGATCAGTGTTCGAGGATAGTAATCCAGCCATAAACCGCCAGACAATGTCAAACTTTTCTAAGTACTTATAGCGGCGTAAGAAAGCGTCCGGGTATTCTCTCTCTCTCTTAGCGTTAGGTAGCTCAAAATGAGTTCCACCAACCCACATCCGTGTGAGATGCCGTGCCGCAAAGTACTCTTGAAGAGTTAAATGGAGAAAATAGTAACGCCGGCTCGCGTCGCTCGAAGAAACGTCAGATGAACGAAGAAACGAAAGACTTCGCAGCGTTTGATCAATGGTTTTCCCCACTGGCATGGCAAGGTACTCAGACAATGTATGGAGTATTTTGGCATCGAAGACTGTGAGATCATTGTATAGCCCAGCGAAAGCTAGCTTCTCAAGGAGAATAACTTCATCCTTAATGAGTCCCTCAAGTTCCGCCGGGAGAAGGTGGTTGCTCGAAGTTCTTCCTAGACGGTGAGCGTCCTTTATCCATAACCCCGCCTCAATAGCTTGGTAAAGGTTGGTCATAGTCTGGGGTTCTTCACCAGAAAGGTCGTCCCAGGCAAAGCATAATGCATCAAGTTGAATGGGTATGCGAACAAGGTCTCCTATAAGCGGATGTTGGTCAAGGAAGTCCAAAATCTGTCGAGATTTTCCCGCCCCTTCTATAACATTCGTGTTTGTATTTGCTCCCGTCGCTTGTTGAACATATTCTCTAACCTGGTTCGAATAGAATCCGATTGTCTCTAGCTCAAGATCAAAGGGTTTAAAAAGTGTCAGAAGCTGAACGGACGGCCGAGATGTGACGATGACATTAGGTTGGTCGAGTAATTCCTGGAGAATTTTAGAATTACCAGGCGATTGATGCTGCCAAATTTCGTCTAATCCGTCCAGAAGGAACAGAGTGCCTCCAGCATCGGGCTTCTTACACTCCTCATATAGTTCGTCGAGAATTGGCTCTGGGTCCTTATATTGAGGGAAGTATTCATCGTGAAGGAGATCTGTAATTTTGTATCTTTCTTGACGTCCTTGTAAGTTCCGTAAAGGTATCCAAATCAGGCGTGTGAAGTAATTGCTCCACTGCTGACAGTGAATGAAATCATGAACAATCTTTTTGCATAAAGTGGTTTTACCGACGCCGGGACGGCCCCGGATCAAGATCCTTCGCGGTCGTCCATCCACTTCATTGCGAATCCTACGGGGTTCAAACAGACTAGAAAGATTAACATGTAGATCTCTATCGGGTTCCTCGATGTTGAGTTTCTCAAGAAGTGAAACACGAAAGTTCGGCAATCCAAATTCATCAGCAACTCGATCCGGCCGCATATTCTGCTGCACGATAGAAAGGTTGATATAGCACTGGTTCATCGGCAATGTATGTCCTGAAAGCCGTTCAATGCTCAGCTTTTTTTCAGTGTAGCTATCACGAATCTGCCTATCACCGCGTTCGAGTAGAGAAGGACGTTGCCGCACGTCTTTAACTACCCTAGAGATGGCTTCGTATAGCTCGCTTGATTCCCCAGGACACTTGTTGAGTCCCGAGTGGTCAGTGTTGACACCGGTAGTCTCATCCGCCGGCCCCTTGGCTGAGTTTCGACTGACAATCTTTGAAAATTGGTTACAGATGCTGATATAGGGAAAGGATTAATCTTACAAGTCCAAGTGATAGCCATCCGAATGCATACGAAGGCATCGTCTCGTAAATAGAGTAGATTTTTGCATCTTTTAGGCTTTTGCGAACATCGTCAAATCGCGAGTCCAGGTCACTCAGCTGACTTGAGTGATGCTGTAAAGTAAACAGGAGGCCAGTACTGGAACCAAGGAAGCCGGTGGCCCACGCTATGACAGAACCAAAAACGGACAGCGGCGAGCCTTGATGCGGCGTTCCAAGAAATAAAATGCCAGACGTATCCCGAATAATTTGCTCGGCCTTCGCCGACCTGCAAAGGGCCTGTGAATCGGGGTTAGCCATCCAGTGGTCATACACCAATGTTTGTCAGCCGACCTGTTTGATGATAATTCCACCGAAGCTATGTCCGATGAAGACTATTCGCAGGCGCTAGCTTGTATGTTAGCAATGCCAATTTGACTGGTGCAGCAGTGCTAACCTGTCTGCGATTCTTTCCATCCTTCACGAGCTGATCGAGTAGTCTTTCGCCAATCTCTTGAGCAGTTTTGATTGGCGCGTTAATCAGCCAGTCAGAGTTATGGGCGAAGCTCAGGATTCTCGCCTCGGGGAAGCTTTCTGCAAGGAGGTCTCGAAGCAGATGGATCTTGCCTGCTCCTACGTCGCAGGTCCATGTGTGCTCGGGATGAGCACCTAAGCCGTGAACGGCGACAACCCTGTCCGTCTTAGCTTGGCCACACACTTCCGCATAGGTGGGACTGTCTTACTGGAATTTGGCATTGACCGGGTCGGATATGATCTGGATGCCATCAGGTCGGGTTCCTTGGTTGCGACGCCGGATCCTGGCCGCAAGAGGATACAGGAAGAAGAGGGACGCGAGCACTGCGACGCAAGCTGTTACCCAGCCCAACGGACGGGTCATGGCTTAAACAGCCCTGTCTATCTAGCTGCCAGTTGAATCAGGCGCGGAAGTGAAGCCGAGAGACAAAAACAAAGATGCAATACGCCGAGGACAGGCACTGTTGATGCTGTATTGGTAGGAAACCTAGGAAACAGGTGTACACAGTCATTGCTAGATAAATAGACAGCCGCCTCTCGCGAGTCTAAGCCATCCATATCCTATAGGCTACTGATTGGCGCAGGCATGATTGATTGATTCTATTATAGGGCACATGACCGCATACTCCCAGGCCCCCGCAGCCGAGAAGGATTACATAAACTCATAAGGTAACAAATAGTAATGATACCCATCTTTGAAGCGAAGCGAAATGGTTTATCATTTCTTAATGGCTCTGTTGATGAAGGTTGATTAGGGCAATCTAACTCGACGTATGGCAGTAGAAACCATCATTAGCGCTTTAAGAACCTACAAATAAGTACCTAGGTATCCTCAGTGTGCTTACTTAAGTACCTAGTTTAGGTACCTACGTGGAGATTTGATAGCGGGGCCATGTGCTGCCGCGCCCTCTGATTCCACCGCTAAGTTTGCTGCTGCTGAGCTCAGGAATACAGTACAGAAGCTTTCTCTCTACAGTATATTTACATTAAAATAACGCGCCAGTCATGTTTCCAAAACAAGATGCCGAACCAAAGCGGGCGATGCTGTAATGCGCGCTCTTTGCCAGGCGGCATAGAGAAGCTTGCTATAAGCGAGCCTGCGCTTAACACCATGCTCACATTACGTTGCTGAGGACATCGACAAGCAGAATAAGTCAACACACCCGCCTGTTTCTTTTGAAGTCCAAGGTTACTATGACGGCAATCTGCATGGCATGAGGTGACTGACTCGACCTCGCTTCGCTTCGAGTTGTCAAATAAAACATAGAAGCTTCAACTCGGCACTACTGCGTAGGACCAGCTACGACATCTTACACGCAAGCACTAGTCGCCTTCGGGACTGTACTGAAGACTAGTCGTTCCCAGGACAACCCCGAGATTAGCGCTTTAATGCATGATTGTTGACCTCACTAGGTGTGAAGGCAGTGTGCCGAGGGGGTGCCTCCTGTCTGCACTTAGTAAATCTACCTACATTAACACGGGGTGTTATATCTGTCTTTGAGTACTATTTAACCTTGCGCCCGTGGACAAATACTTCTCTAATGTTGCGGTCATCGCCCGTCATGATGAATTTCTCGAAGATGATATCCATGGTATCATCTTCGTCAATCATGGTCACTATGTTCGCTGGAGTCAGCAATTACTCTTTTGCGTAAATATTATACCCCTGATGCATGCTCCCGAGACATGTTGGGAGTCATCAGGTAACTAGAAAGGGAAGAAAATGACTCCAGTGGGCACATACTAATCCCCGGCCTTGGGCTCTCCGAGTCGATCAACAACGCGTCGAACTCCTTTCCGACAGCAAAGTTGCCGATCTTCTCGTTCAGACAGCAGACCCGAGCTCCGCCAAGCGTCGCCAGATAGAACACTTCATTGATTGATAGCCCTTTGTCCTTTCCTTGGCTCATCACCTCCCTGGCATTCGAAGCCACGAGGGCCTGTCGCATAGCGTCCAAGATGCTACTCGAGAACCCGCCCCCGCTGTCCGTTCCAAGACCTACCTTGATGTCTCGCCGGAGGAATTCACGCACGGGGGCAGCCATGAAGCCACCGCCGACGGTCATATTAGAGATAGGGCAGTGCGCGACACCACACTCGAGATCCTTGAGGCGCTCTAGCTCGTACTCTGATACGTAGCAGCAATGGGCCAAGATGGAGCGCCTAGTGAGCAAGCCGAAATGGTTGTAAAGGTCAACTTCGTTCTCGAATGTCGGAAATAGCTTCTTCGTAAACGACATCTCCTGCTCGGCTTCGTTGAAGTGCGTCTGAATTGGGAGCTCTGGATTGGACTTGGCGATCTCTCCTAGTCCAGCAAGCAAGTCGTCCTCGCAAGTGATGGCGAAGCGAGGGGTGAGCACGTACTTGATAAGCCTGCCTTCTGGGTCAATCTTTCTCATATGCGCCATACACTGCTGCGTTTCGCTTAGCGAGGATGCGACTGTTGCGTCCCGATAGTAGTCGGGCGCGTCGCGATTCATATTGCATTTGCCTACGAATGCGCGTTGGCCCTTCTCGAGACAGAGATCACCCAGAATATTGGTGGCCTCGGCATGCATGGATCCGTAGTAAGAAGCCGTCGTTATGCCCTGCTGGAGAAAACCGTCGACACAACTGGCATAGATACGTCGCGCATATTCCGGATCAGAGAAGCGAGCCTCGTTCCGAAATGTGTGTTTGTTCAACCAATCCAAAATATGCATACCCTGGCCAATACCGCGTTGTGCCCATTGAGGCGCATGGTTATGTGTATCCACAAAACCTGGGATGAGGAATTGCCCTCGCTCAAGGAAGTGAACATCGCATTCGGGCTTGGACAGTCCGATTGTAGTCAAGTGTTGCCAGACTGACTCCTTTTCGACCGACTTCACTAAACTAGAGATGATGCCGTCCGGTGTGATTATTATCAAGCCATTCTCTATTATCTGCACCTGCTGGACGCTAAGGCAGTGAATGAGCGTGCCGTGGAAGACGAGGTGTTGAGCCATCACCAGACTGTTTGTCGATAGATTGATTATACAGGCATTCCCCTCATTCTCTAGAGAGGTAGGTATGGAGCATTGGTATATATGCACAATCTGAGCCAGCTGTCGTAAGTCGCAGAACAGCTGTCAGCTCTAGAAGAGAGATACCCCTGGCCGTCTAATCCAGAGGTAATCTTCGCTGAATTGATATGGAGATTCAGAACGGTATTTATGCCCCCTACGGAGTTACGAATGACGAAATATTATATTCTGAAGGAGGCAAGGTTGAATTAATTCACACCAAATGCCGTTGTCTCATTCCCATCACATCTCTTTCCGAACTTCAATCGTCTCGTCCCGCCCAGCTTGACCATTGATCCCTACAGCCTTCTCAACGGCGTGGACGGCCTCATCGGCGAATGCCTTGTCTTCGAACACTGTTATAGGGAAAAGGAAACACGGGTTAGCTAGAGTTACGCGGGCTTCACGATTGATGTGTAAACTCACAAAATGTTAATTCTTCAATCGTCCGACCCCATGTCTCGGGGAAACAGAAGTATACGAATGTAATCTCGTAAGCCAGGAATACGACATATGAGATGAGGTAGCGCCAGGAAGCGTTTTGGAGCCCGATGGGATTGACGAAGGTGGTGAAGAAGCCGGCTAGTCGACCCCATAGCTGGAAGTAGGCGATACCGCGAGAACGCTGTGCGTACGGCCAGATCTCAACCATATAGGCTGTTGGGGACCCCGTTGTCAGCACATAATCAAAGGACTAAAAGTTAGGCACGCTTACTGTACGTGAGGGCGTTATAACCCAAGTTATAACATGGACTGTAGGCGAAGATGAAGAACAGAACGGCGCCACCGGCGCCTGTATTCAAATTACCGGAGTTCTTGCCGTCGATGGCATATTTCATGCTGATCGTCCAGCTGATGTATACGACGAGCAAGCTGCACGTACAAGCCAGATACATCACACGACGTCGGAACCGCTTGACTAGAAGAGATGCAATCGTTCCAGACACCAAGCCCCATGCAGCGATCTTCGAACGTTGAATAGTCAGCAAAGCTTGACAAGAGCAAACCTTCATTGCATCAAAAACGAAAGGAGACGGGTGCTTACAGCCACGTTGATCTTTTGCTTGAACACAGAATCTGTTTGTCCAATAGCCTCGAGAATATCGCCCAGGTAGTACGAGATTACTGAAACGAAAATAAAAGGTTAGTCTCCCAGTTTTAAATAAGTATCAAATCACTCGGCTAAACGTACGTGTGTTGCCGGACCACTGAGTAAACAATCCCAACATAGTGCTGATAAGTAAACGGCGCCGGTTACCGCTTGTACGAACGAGGTCCGCCATAGATTTCTTAGAATGCTCTAACTCAATGGTGATAGTCGTCTGCATCTGGGCAAACTCTGCCTTTACAAACTCGGACTCGCGATCTCCTTCTGCATGATACTTAGCGAGAATGTTGTACGCCTCCTCATGTCGCTCTTGAGTGATAAGCCATCGAGGTGATTCTGGAACCAAGAAGATGAAGGCTATTTGAAAGAGCGACGGGACCATCTGCAACCACGAAGGAATGCGCCAGCCGTAATTGTTCATTATGTTGTTGGTGCCAAAGGTGATTCCTGCAGCCAGTAGTTGCCCGATGAAGTATGAGACATTGAAGAGTGAGGTCAAAACTGGGCGTTCTTTCGGATATGATAGTTCGCCGATGAGAGATGAAGCCGAGACGATACAGACGGGTATACCGAAACCCAATATGAGACGTGCGATGATATATTGAGCAACTGGGGCATCATGTTCGTAAGTTATTTGATTCCAAGATTCCATCGGCAGAAGGTAGTATTGCTAATACCACGAGTCCATCCCCTAGTCTGATAGAGACTTACCATGAACTGAAAGACCTTGAATAAGGGCACCAATCACCATGATCACAGAACCGCCGAAGATAGACCAACGTCGACCAAACTTGTCGTTTACAATACCTACAAAAGGTAAAGATAGAATGGCACCTAGTGAGTATGAAGCCGCGATGATACCCTTGATGGAACCTTGGGGATTATCGAAATCTGTATCCCATCAAAGTCAGCCTTCTAGTCTACGTCGATACTAATACCGAGCAACCTAGCTATGCGTGTCGAACAAGGTGACATGGAAACTCACAGGTAACCCATGAAGGCACAATCTGAAGAGCATTGATGAGTTGCGAGTCAAAGCCGGAGGTTAACTCGATGCCCATGCACGTAGGGAAGAGAAGGAAATATAACATCCTCAGATTTGGCTTCCGGTACCACGGCACCTTGTCCTCGTCGGCGAGACGAGTCAGAATAGGGTCTGACGTGCCCGTCTGGGCCTTCTCCGCGGATTTGAAAGCGACCATCTTCTACACTTGTCTCGTAGTAGGGGATATGAAGAACTCTCCTATTAAGCTTCCTGCCTCAATGAACACTGATCCCCAGTCGTTCAGGGTGGGGGCTTCTCAGGGAACCACACGCCGGATACTGGGAGGAAGCGTACGGTATTTTATTTCCACCCAGTTGAAGACATGGCCCTCCTCATCTTATATACACCTCTACGCTCCATGTCCTTTCTATGGCTGGACGAACCCCGGCTACCGAACCCCCGCATACGAACTTAACTTTAAGCAAGAATTTGGGGTCGCAAGCTGGGACTGGCCTCGCAACGCCTTGCACTGAACTAGCTCTTCCCCACCATTCCCCAGAAATGCCAAGGACGTAGCTAGTGTTCTCTTGAAGAGAATCAACCCCCGGGGTCATCATCTAGCGGTGCTGATACCAGTCGTTACGAGGTCGAATTGTGAAATTATAAGAACGTAATACGATGACTATCGACTTATCCCTCTCGACCCTTGCATGTCGGCGAGGCTTCCCGTTTCTAACAACCCTCGTCACCATTCTTACACCAATGGAGATGGCATGTTGGATAGCTTAGTCTGGATGGGGGAGACGCCAAGGCGGAATAATGGCTGTCGTCGCCGACATAAGCTCCACTGCCGAGAGTCTGACGAGAAACAAAAGATCTCTCGATATGCTGTGTGGTGTTTGCCAAGCGAAGGATCAGACAGTCTGCACATCCCCGGGATATCGACCTAACAGAAAGGCCATTAGATGAGAAATATCGTCGGCTAGCGAAATCAATTATGAGGCACAGGCCGGCTTGATTGGGCAAGAGAGGTGATGCTGAGATCAGATGGTGTGCAACGAATACTACCCAAGCTCCACCGGATCTTGCATACTACGTAAATGGGTATGTAATTATAAGTAGACACATCTTGTTCATCCGTATCAGGGATGCGTTACATTTAGTGTAGAGACCACGACAAGGATTTGAACGACGCACGTGTGGCTTACCAGGATTCTTACTTTGTCACCGCTAGCTCGGCAGTGGTGATGTCCCCAAGCGACGACGTCGGCAATACACCTCCAATATAGGTTTGACGGACTACTGTTACGTCTGTGGAGATTTTATTGTTGCATTATCAATCAATTTCCTACATGTGCCACGAGATGCCGTTGAGCCTCTCTTTTCGTCCCAGCGCCTTGGTCTTCGATATTAGCCTAAAGGGAGATTCCCAGGGACTTGGGCCTTGCATATAACGCTGCTTTGGGGTCTGACGCTAGAGCAACCCATAGAGATTATGTAAGTCCATTTCTCAGGCAACTGACTTCACTCGTCCTTCACCCTTAAGACTTTCCCCTCAATAAGCTGCACTTATTTTGTTTTGCCATGTTATGAGAACTATATACTTTATAGAAGACACTCCGCTTCTATCTCTTCCATAATTAATACCAGTCCTACAATGCTGGTACTGGAACCTCAAGATATCAACGAGTCTTATTATCTACAACCTCCTATCCGTGGCTTTAGTTGTTCTTGCTCAGGATCAGTTAGTAAACAGTACCCAAACTATACATATCTGAGCGTGAGAAAGATCTTAACTCCGAGAAATACCTTCTTTGTTCAATCAGAGACGCCACCGGCATGCTTATAA
Organism: Xylaria sp. FL1777; assembly: GCA_022578965.1. Lineage (NCBI taxonomy): Eukaryota > Fungi > Ascomycota > Sordariomycetes > Xylariales > Xylariaceae > Xylaria > Xylaria sp. FL1777. Next base: position 37,171 of record MU400694.1, on the reverse strand, counting down.
CAGAACATCATGCTCCCTTGCGACGTAAATTTCTTCTTTCCGATCAGCTGCATGGCAGTGGCTATGATCAGCCATATTCATATCAACTTGAAACCTCTATGAGTGTAACGTGATGTTCGAACGTACCTATTCCAATTATTCCAGAAACTAACGTGTTAGAGCTACCTCGCAAGACCTTAAACTTACTTGCTACGCCGACTATGGCGATAACAAGCCGGTAAAGCTCATCGCCCTTTTCTTACCGAAGAAAGACAAGATTTCGGGATCGGCATTAGCTAGTGATATCCTAATTATGATGCTTGTTAGCATTGGGATCATTGGGATTGCCGCCTTGTAGAAGAGAGTCTACTTCCCCACAGACTTCATAATCTAGATTCGCCCATCGTGGAACTGAGAAGGACTACCTCGTTACAATCATCATATTACTCGTTGGGCTTGTTACAAGAACGAACGAACTTGTGGGTGGCACAAAACGATGCCAGATAAACGCCGCGTGTATTGAAGGATACCTAATAGCTAAAAATGGAATTAGCTCATTCCTAGCTTTTATTTATGCCAACAATACGTAGGTGCTCCTTTAGTTTCAAACGGTTTGACTAATCATGAAGCACAATTAATAAGCCCCATATTATCACCGAAATGCAATGCGTCCCAACAGCAAGTGAGGGGTCTCAATGCGGAGGGCTCTGTTGTAACGATGTGTTATAAAGGTGTTGGAAAGTCTCAATCAGCATAACGCCCAGTTATTCTTCAGCGACGGAAATATTCAGTTCATTAAGTTGATTTCCCAAATAGCAACATCGTAATACTAATTACAATCATGACTACCACTGTTCAGGCATACGAAGAAGCCGTGTCATCCGGACTTCTCCCCGGGGTGTCGCTGGTCGCGGGAGACATCAATGGTAAAGCCAGCTCTACTAACTTTTTCTCATTTTGCATATTGACACGGCCATTTATGGATGCTACGCGAACATAAGATATTAATCTAACTGCTGAGTAAATAGGCGAAATCACATTCTCTAAATCCCTCGGCAGGGCGAGCCTCAAAGAAGGCGTCAATCGCCCATTCACCGAATCAACAGTATGCGCTGTCGCATCAATGACCAAGCTCATGACATCTATAGCTGTCTTACAATGCGTTGAGGACGGTCTTTTAGATTTGGATAAAGACGTTAAGCCGTTGTTACCTAGTATAGGAACGCATGGTATAATCACCGGCTTCGATGACGAGAACAATACCCCTATTCTCGAGCCTGACTCGACTCCCATCACTATGAGAATGCTTCTATCTCATACTAGCGGCCACGAATATGACTGGCTTAGTCCTCTCCTAGGAAAATGGCGCGCGTCACGCGGCGAACAGCCTTGGACTGGCCCTACTGTAGAGCACAAGTCAGTGCTCCCGCTGCTATTCTCACCGGGCACGGGCTTCTCGTATGGCGGAGGCCATGATTGGGCAGGGAAAGCTATTGAAGTTGTCACAGGTACCAGCCTAGAAGATTTTATGCGCGCGCGCATTTGGGAACCCTTGGGGATCGCAGAGGACTCTACTTTCTATCCTAAGACGAAGGAAAACATGAAGGACAGAATAGCCGACATGAGCACACTAAACGACAAAGGCGAGCCACCTGCTGTTGACGCTGCTACCTTTGACATTCTATTTGGCGGTACGGACTGCCTGGGCGGCGCTGGTCTCTTCACGTCTCCTCGAGCATATGCTACCTTTGTCTCAGCGGTCGCCCGTAGAGATGCCAAACTTCTGAAGCCAAAGTCATTCGACGAGTTGTTCCGTCCGCAGCTGGATGAACAACAAGAAAATGCTCTTAACGACTACATTGCTCGCTCTCCGGTTCACACGCAATTTTTAGGCATGCGAATACCGGCGTCGATAAGAAAGACGTGGAGTTTTGCCGGGTTGGTCGCGAAGGAGGCACAGGAAGGGCGCTTCGGCCCAGGAACAGTGTTCTGGGGTGGTGTACCAAGCGCTCAGTGGTTCATCGATCATGATACCGGCATTTACGGGGCTGCATTTTGCCAAATTCTGCCGCCAATGCATCCCAAAATATTGGAGTTACATGAAGGTTTTCAGAGGGAAGCGTATAAGCTCTCTACAGCAGAGAGGAAATAAGCCATGTTCTTTTATAGAAATTGATATACTACTAGTTGTCGTCTTACTATAATCGGGACGGCCATCATGTTTAGTAGTATATCGTGAGATGTACTTGGATGATAAGTAGAAGGTAGAAACATCGGCAGCTTGATAGCTAAAATGGTGAATAAGGGTTGTTGCTATCGAGTTCTCGGCTCTCATGAGCTTAATAGAGACTAAAGGCATTCATTCGTAGAGTTTTTTTTTTTTTTTTGTTTCCCCAAGGTAGCTTATCTTGAGCCCTGATCCTTCTCATAGTCAAATTGCTTCGCTAGCTGCGGACATTCCATTTTCTATTACACTGCAATCCGGCTTATCCTTCATTACCGTAGGTCAAATTGGGATTGCTACGTAACCCTTAAATATTATTCATTAAAGGAAATCGAATGTGGTTATCAAATTTGTCCCAATTGAAAACGAACAATCCTCGCAAATCGGGATCTTTGAGGAGCTTGCAATCAGCCTTGTGACCTTTCTCGTTCCAGCCAGCTACTTGACAGGCCTTATCACACTCACATTAGCATCCAAGTCAACATAATAAGAGATGATCTTCAATGGCAGTCTTACCCTATCGCAATACCAGAAAGACAAGCATTTGCCGCATCGTTGTAGAGAGGCTGCCTTCTTACCACACCCGTGACACATTCTAATACCATCAAGCTCTGTCGAGAACTGTTGGAACTGGTCGCTCAACGCTAGCAACTTATCCAGTGATAGTGGGAAGATCTATATGACGTCGCGTTCGGTTAGCGAACCTGAATCAAGCTTGATTGACAATTACTGTATTAATACCTTAATCATCCGGGGATCCTCATGACGGATGCCGGATTCACAGGACATAAATTGGTGACGCTCTGCGTAGAGAATGGCGACCGTGTGCCCCTGTTTAACTTGCGCAGGATCCAACTCACGGCCTCGGCTGCTAGTATAGAAGTACAGCGGAATTTTTGTACCATCAACGTCCTTGATTTCCATCTGCAGACGAAAGAGTGTGGCGAAATCCACAATCTCGGCTAAGAAGCACCAATGGCGCCGTGGTTGGTAAGATTCCGTGTTGTTGCTCTCATAGAACTCCAGGTCAATGGCGTTCTCGTCTAGGAGGTCAATGAACCCGGGGAAGATTGCGCGGCGCCGCAGATTCCCCGGGCCATTTGGCTTCTCCCTCCTCCAAAGCCAGTCTTCGAAGTCGCTTGGGTCAAGTCCTTGCGGGGTTTCATCCACTTTCGTCACCCACTTCATTGAGACTCCGTATAGCTCGTACTTCGAGGGGTCTTGTGCCAGAGCTTCATGCCTAATAGATTCCGTGTCGTCACCGCCAACGAGAATCTTCCAAGCAGACGCTGCCTTCTCTACGAAGATGCGTCCCCTCGCTAAGTCGCTATTGGCGATAACAAGCTGAGCGGCATTGACAAAAGCCTGTGCGAAACCAACGTCCTCTCTTCCTTGATCGCGATAGAGATGTACCTGTTGATCAAAGTAGCGGAGGGTCCGGAGAGGGGATACCAAAATCCCCTCTATACCGAGTTGGTCGATGACACCATCCAAGCGGTGAATCTCCTCCAATCTCCTGTCGCTTTCCTGACTCTGATCTGGCGGTAAGGAGCAGAGGCGGCACATACATGTAAAGCCGAAACTTTCCTGAAGAACCTTCTGCCGAGCTTCACGGTTCTTGAGAGGGCCTATGTAGGTTATCGTGATCTCTTCGCCTTTGTCAATATCTCTCAAGGCATGCACTGTGTGCCGTTTGATATTATCGTTCCAGCTCTTCTGTGCGTTATTATCGCAGGCATGATTGATGCGGCATGCTTCTAGGAAAATTGCCCTTTTTTCTCCGACAGCTTCAGCAGGTAAGGAGTTTGTTTTGAAGATCCCGAGGTAGCGCGCAGCAGCATCGTCATATGGGTGGATGTTGTGCATAGAGAGAAAGGCTCGCTGCTGGTGTTCGCTAAGAGAAGCGACTTGCTGGTAGATGGAGATCTGTAGCCGTTCGCTGGTCATCCCATTGCTAGCTATTGTAATGATGGGCTCTTCAGAAAGAATTCGTGTGCCCTTGGAGATCTTGTCGGTTGCCACGAGACCCTTTCCTTTCCCCGGCACATCTTGCAAGGCATACATTCTTGCTCCCTCTAAGTTTCCACAATTCTCATTTGCCATGGAAAATGCAGCGGCGAACTGAGACGAAAGTCTGTCTCGTCTCTTCGTTGATGTAGGAATCATACAGTTTTGGAATGAGTAGATGGAAGTAAATTCTGTAGACACGTTGGAAATAAAATTTTCTGGACTGCCACGTCGGCCTGCTGTGTGACACCACCGACTAGAAGATTGGCTGCACCTATCCGTTGATTTTCAAAGTCTCCTCACAGGCGTGCACCCTCTTTAGGTGTTGAAAGCGTTATTCTAGTAGGGATTTGTTGTAGACCCGTTCTCTTTGAGAGTAGTAATATCTTACTCTGAGTTTGTTAAAAGAGGAGAAACATTATAGAATTAGCAATATCTAAGCTAGGTAAAGGGAGATGATTATTGCAATCCTAGAAATGTTGTTCTATGCCTTGCAAAAGACAAGAACTGAATGATTATCAACGTGGACCTTATGCCCAGTCATACAGAGCTGTGCGTCGTGTTCTAATGACAGTCCAAACTTTAAAGGCGTATAATACTTAGCCAATACTACCGTGGACTTGGGCAGATCGTCTTTAGGGAGAAACACCTCCTGAATTTGAATCCTCATGTGACTCCGAGTGCCCCTCCCAGCAGTTCTAGGGAGCCCCAGTCCATCCTATTGGTGTAGTTAGACACGCCCCTTAGGAGTGAAGCAGTATTTGTCCGTACAAAACGAGAAGTCCCCAATGTCAGTCTTGAAGTCCCAGAGAGGTACACCCGCCTGGGCCTCATCATATGTGTATTGCTTGAAACTAGGAATAGCCATTACGGTATAAGCTACGACAAGCCATGCGTTGATAAAACAAACAAAGACGAACATCTATCAAACGAGGTGAAGTTGAGATTTCACGATGATAGATGGTATATACATTAGGTATACTATACTTTACCTCGCCCCCAAAGACAGCAAGCTTCGATCATACCAGACAGATCTAGCGGTTCCGGGTATATCTCCTCCTCATGAAATCCAGAGATATTGATACGGTGGTACTCACGAACCGGACCAAACAGCTTCACACGACCCCAAAGGCGTCGGCATGAGATCCCATCCGGGCTCGAAATTCTCGACACTAGCACTATGCCTCAAGAACGTCATCTCGCCAAACTCCGTCTGCCTTGTCTCGAAGAACGCCCGGTCTTCCTCGCTCTTATCCCTGTCCTCCCAGCGAAGAGTATAATCGTCGCCTTCGAACCCAGACTGCCCCTCATACTGTCCGAGACTCCTCAGATACTTCATCACGCCCGCGAGAGAAACATCAACCACATACGCGCCCACACGCCGGCCCTCATTCCGATCCTTCTCCCGCTGATAAATAGCCGCACAGACCCCGGCAGCAAGCAAGAAGCCGGCGCCGTGATCCAGCGCCTGGAACGGCAGGGCCCTAGCAACCTCTCCGAGACCGCGATGTTCGGCCTCGGAAACGTTCATGCCGGACGCCGTCTGCACGAGGGAGTCAAAGCCGCGTCTATCCCTCCACTCCCCCTCGGGCCCAAAAGCAGACAGATTCGCAACGATGATCCCGGGATTGGCCTTTCCGAGCTGCTCGACATCCAGCCCGCGCGCCGCAAGACTGCCAGGCCGATACCCCTGCAAGACAACGTCCGCCTCGCGCGCGAGCTGCAGCGCCCGCACCCTATCGTCCGCGTCGTCGAGATCGAGGTGCACGCTGCGCTTCCCGCGCGCGAGCTCGCGGTCCAGGCCCGGCAGGTCCGGCAGTCGCGGGGATGTGACCCAGAGGACGTCGGCGCCGTGGGCGGCGAGGGTCTTCCCGGCTACTGGGGCGGCGATGATGCGGCTGAACTCGAGGACGCGGAGGCCCGAAAGACACCTCGAGCCACGCCCACCGAGGTCACGTCTGGGGGTTTGGGATTCCGAGAGCGGGATGTCGACCCGTCGTACAGCCACCGGTATATCGGGGACGGACCGCGCCTGGGGCAGCGCGTCCCATTCCGCAAAGGTTCGTAGAGCATAGATCGCGAGACCCTTCTGCTCGGTGCCCACGGTTTCCAGGTCGACGCTCTTCCATGCGCGCGTGCGCTCGTCCACGGCGGCGCGGTCGACGCACGTCTCAGGCAGGCCGAGGAGAGCGAGCGCGCCGTGGCGATGATGAGGGAAGTTGTCATGGATGCGCACGTAGCCGTCGGCCGTGGGATGTAGGCCGCCTATGGGGCCCCAGCTTTCGGCCGGCGGCTTGCCGGCGAGGCTGTAGAGTCGCTCGCAGTGGAACTCGAGGACGGCATGCCGGAGGGGAACCGTGGTCCGCGGGATGGCTTGGCCCGAGCGAGTGCGTGTAGAGTGCGCTACGGCGGCGGCCACGGCCGAGAGCGCAATGGTGCTTTGCGCGAGAGGTCCGATCTTGAAAGATGAGGGCACCACCGGGTGCCTCGAGGCTCCTGGGAGAGAAAGGGAGGCGAGCGCCGAGGGTGGCAGATCAAGGTGTGTCCATATTTCTTTGACTATGTCGAAAGATGTGAAGGCCTTGCGGTCAATCATGATGCGCTCGAGGATGAGATAATTTACCCCCGTGATTCGGCCGAAGGTAGTATGCTAGGGTGTATAAACTACTACAATAAGTATTACCCTGAAGCTTCGGGTACGTGTTGCTTTTCGCCTAGATGGTGGCTTGGACTATATAATAGTCATTTACACCTGAATCGTTAATCCCGTTACTAGGCGGGGGTGGGGATTATAAAGACGATCACGGAATGTCACTACATTAGCATGGGAGTATGCCTCCGTAATCTTTACATGAGTCTCGGCGACCGTCTTATATATAACCCCTCATCGGAGATCTGAGCTTTCACAAATTAGCCTAGAATCTAGATGTATAGGTATTACGCGATTCACAAATAGTCCACAGAAGAGAGAGGTTACCTAACTGATCACCTGACATCTTTCCAAAACCACACGCCCCGAATGCAAAATACAAAGATCGCCTAAGCTATCTCGACTAAGTTAGATAAGCCGCGTACTTCCGCTCCGGACCGGACTTTGATCGGAGGCGACTGATCAACCCGACCGAGGTCTGACATGCACGAGATAATCGATTCGAGGACACATGGATGCTGAATGGTTGCCCGTTGAACGCTATGGCCGACAATACCATAGACACATAATGTATAGTGCAACCCGGCCCACTACCTTGTACATGAATATAAGCCAAAGGCGCTTTCTAAGAAAGGCGTACAATGTGTACCAACTCCCCTCGCTATGCAACTTTTGTATTAATACATACCAGCAGTCGTTGCCAGGTCCCTTGACTACCTCAAACCCCCAAGACCTAGGTGCTATCTTCCCTATTTATGCCGGTGCTGAACGGCTTGCATCCATTTCTCTTGTTCATTTCTGAGGTTGTTAGTTACCGGCTGGAGGATGGGTATGTGAGTGGGGATCATACTTATCAAGTCCAAGCAATTTGCCTAGTACGGGCACTAGCTGTGACCGTACTTTGTCATCCTTAACCTCAAGAAACTGTAAGAATATGGTCTTGAGATACGCAATATCAGGTCCGCCATGTAACCCCTTGGAAGGTGAGGTATTCAAGCCACTTCTCGTAGAGTCTATACTGGATCTCCCACTGCTTGCCACATTGGACCCGCTGCCGAGGTTGAGCCTAGACTGTACACCTTTGAGTTCCTTATTAGCTCTTTCATATCGGCCCCGAGCTTCATCCAAAAGCTTCCTTAGGTCTGTCTTTTGCTTCTCTGCGTCGCGAACCTGTTGCTCAGATGCATCGAGGGCTGAACGGAGACTCGAGACGGTGGAGCGCATGTCCTCAGTTTCGGCCGTGGCCTTCTCCTCAATTTGCTCCAATTCTTCCCGTCGTCGGCGCCATTCCCTTTCGCGTGCTTCGAGGTCGTCCTTTTCGTTACCTAGAGCTTTGACTTCACGTTCTAACTCACGCACTTTGGTCTTGAGTTCTTCGGCTTCGCGAGCGCGCCGTCGAGCGACGGTTGAGGATTCGTCTTCGAGACGGTCACGGTCTTCAATCGCCGTCTCCAATCGAGATTTCATCTCGCGAACTTTGGCATCGGCTTGTTCGTCCACGTCTGCCAGCATTCGGCGCATAGTCTCTCCTTCACGTGTTCTCTCAGCAAGATGCTTCTGCACCTCTGCTAGTTCTTCTTCTAGGCTCTCAGCTTGATTTTGTGCCTCTTTTAGCTGCATCGATAATTCTGTGATTTGATCACGCATCGAAGTTAATAGGCCTTGAGCATTGTTGTATTGTTGCGTCTTCAAATCAATGTCCTCCTGAGTAACATTTTTCTCCTTCGTTAACTTGGCAACTTCCTCCTCGAGCCCCTTGACCTTGGGTTGTAGACAAGACAACTCAAACTGTACTTTCTCGAGTTCCCAGCCAGTCTTCTCTGCCTTTGCAGCTATCTCAATTTTCTCAGCTTCTGAGCGCCGATAATCGCGGCCCAAAGTCCGCTTCTCGTCTTCTAATTTTGCACGAGACGTCTTCTCGGTAGTTAGCCGGTCGTTAAGTAGTTTGATTTCAGATTCGCGGTCGGCAGAGATGCGCTGGACACGACTCATTTCGTTCTTTAGCTCCTTCTCCCGTTTCTCAAGAGCACGTAGTTCATTTTGTTTCGTCACAAGCTCTTCGCGAGTAGTCTTCAAGGCGGCGGAATCTTGCCGAAGTGTCTTGAGCTCAGGCTGGATTTTAGCTAATAGATCCTTAGAAAATGTAAGCTTTTCGAATCGCTCCTGGGCAAGCTTCTGCGCAGCACCCAAGTCAGATTCAAGTGCCCGGGATCGGACCTTTAATTCGTCGAATTCCTTTTTTATCGAGTCATATTCAGCCAGCAGATTAGAGGTGGACTCTGCCTGTTTAGTGGTTTCCATGGAGCTGGCAAGTTCCTTTTCCAATTCAGAAATGCGAGATTTGAGTGCGGCCTTTTCATTCTCAAGTTCTTTAATCCGCTCCTTCGCTTCAACGTGATCCTGGCCAATGTTGATGAGGTTCTCTTGCATGTTCTCTATCTCTTCACGAAGATCCTCCTCAGTCTTTCTCTGGTTAGATAACTTGTCAATCCGCGAGTCCTTTTCAATAATCTCCCCTTTGAGTTTGGAGACTTCGGCCCTGAGGGCTTCAGTCTCCGGATTTTCGAGGGGAGAGAGTTGTGGGTGCTCTGACGTTTCACTAGGCGCGGTATCTGTAAGTATATGAGAGGCGCCACCCTTCTTCCTATTCTTTTTTTTGTTCTTCTTTTTGGCCGAGCCGGCGGTTGGAGCTGGTAATGCTGTTGGTGTAGCTGACGGATCATCCAACGGCCCCTTCTCCGCCTGTACAGCTGACTTGAACTCTTCGAGCTCAGCCTCCTGTTCTTTAATAGAGGCTTTTAATGTATCAATTTCGACCTTCTTGGCCGCAAGCGTAGCATTAAAACTCGTCTTGTCCGCCTCCATATCAACTCGCATTCTTTCCATATTGAGTACAGCCTCTTCGAACTCTCCTGCAGATGTTTCTTTACCCACAGTTAAGTCTCGTTTCAGTGTATCGACTTCCGAGGTTAGTTTTGCGATCTGCTCATCCTTTGACAGCAACTCAGCTTGGAGTTTAGGAATCTCGTCATCGTAAGAGAACATGTCTTCGCCTTCAACCCCCCTCTCTGCAGCCTTGCCATCCGCCTCATCCAGCGGTGCGGCGGGTTTATCCCCCTTTGCAGCCTCAAGAGTAGCTATCTCATATCTTAAGGTGGCAATCTCCTTTTCAGAATCCGCGAGTCTCTTCTGCTGGCCGTCTTTGTCAGCGGAGACACGCTTCAACTCCTTCACGACCATGTCACTCTGCAGGTTCAACTGGTACATATATTCAACAAAGGCATCTGGCTCCTTGATGGTATTTAGCGGAGTGTTTTCTCGAAGTGCACGTTCAAAGCGATCAATCACCGCTACCCTTGAATGCGCTATCCGATAGGAGCGTAGGAGATCTATGACCAAGCGCATATTAGTCAGGCGTCCAAAACCTTAACATAATAGGATTATCGCTTACCCACGTATGTCGCCTCTAGCCTGTTCAGCCTCCTCAGCTTCACCTTGACCTCAGGTGCCAGCGTAGGCTCATCGAGTGACCCTAGTGTAAGGGTGCCCGAAGCCTTGTTACTGTCGCCATTTTGACCTTGTGTCGAGTTCTTAGTTTCAGAGGAAGGGTCATTGGCGTCGAGCTTCGTAGCCTCCTTAGGCGCGGCGGGCCTCGGGGTAGGAGAGGGACTGGAGCTGTCGGGGTCATCCTCGAGCTTGAAGGCAGCCTCGAAGACGGCAGGATCTGAATTCGTAGGGTTGCCTTGGGCGGGCTTCTTAACACCTACTTTCTGCTCACCAGAAACCTTATGGCGGGCCTGCTCCTCAGCTATGGTGCGGTCGAGGGCATCTTTGATTCTCTACAAAAGTGGCGCGAGGATTGTTCAGCAGGGAGTCAAGCTGGCGAATGAGATTGTAATGGCTCTTACAGAAAACATGATGGCTTATTCAACCTCGCCCTTTTTCCTTGTCTTCGTCTCGCCTGCCTCGTCTCTTCTCTTCTCAGACGCGCCCTGGGAACCAGCAACGTGACTCGCCTCCATGCGCCAAGCTGGCCCAAAGTGCGTACAACGTGTACAACTTCTCGCAAATCGCAGGTAGGGCGGTATCGGTGGGGGTCGATGATGGGGCTTTGGTCAGATGGCTCAGAGATGGAAAGGCGTCACCTCAGCAGCGATTCAAAGGGGGGACGGCAATATGTATGCGGATAATTGAGGGATACGAAGACTCGGGTATTACAATAAGAAGAGTACGAGAGGAGCTCGGAATTATCGGGAATCATCTGCTCTATAACTCACGAGCCATCCGTCGAAATGGTCAAGGTCAGATACTACCTAAGGCTGGGTTCGAATGATGAAGATGTCAGATTCAGATTCAAACCGGCCGCCAACGACACTGACCCTGCCCATGGATAACACTTGCACGTGTATGTACATGTATACATCTTATGGAGAGGGACCTTCTAGGCGTACGGCGTGCGTGTACCTACCTCCCGTATACCTACTTAATTTCTACCCGTAGAAGGTACCTACATAGGTACCTAGGTAGGTTCTTATTGGCTACAGAGAAGGTTTATAAAGGAAGAAGCACTAAGGCTTCACCTAAAACATCCTAAAACATACCTACTTGCCTAGGTAGGTACCTACATGTTGCAAATGTTTTAGGTACCTACTGTAGGTAGGATACCCACTATCTACCCGCTATTTACCTACTTAGGCACATGTTCCAGCACAGCTGATTTCTGTCGTCACCGCCCCATCTACAGCAGGTACAGCTAGCTAGCCTGCATGTAGGTCACCTACAGATTTCCACATTTCCACTTCATGACAACAATAATACCACCACCAAAATTGAACATCATCACATTCTCTCAACATTGTCTCCCCTTCTCTTTATTCTCTTTGTCGTCCTTTCTGTGTTACAATACCTTCGTAAACCCTTATATACATACCCACCGCCTTGGATAGCTCGCATACACTACATAGTCCTTCCACCCCCTATACTGCGTACTACAGTAGTAGATACATGGCTACACGAGATACCTCCCTACATGTAGATGCACAGGTATAGGTCAGGTACCCAAGGCAGCCACCAAACTTGAAGCTATCCTCTACCTCTCTCTCTCTCTTTCGGCTCCTACACTCTCCTACATTCTCCTACATTTTTCTCCTACATACCACTACATCCCAGTAGTCTTGCCTTTTTTTCCCCAGTCGCCTGTCTCTCTCCCGCCTCTCGCCCTCTCGAAGGTATAAACAATATAAACTTCCGCCATGGTCTTGTAATTCAGCCCTTGACATCAACCCGACAACAACATGGTGTCGCTTTGGCCCTGGAAGGTAAGCTCAAGCCCGATCCCTCGTCCACGCAGAGAAACTTGTCACCCATCACTAATCTCTCTTCCTCGTGAGCAGGGTGATGGCCTTTCCCCAGCCGAGTTTGAGAAGACCCTCGCGACCCTCTCCACCAAGATCACAAATACCCAAGCCCAGCTAGAGCAAGTGCGCAACAGCTCCCGCCGCATCAAGCTCTTGTGGACCCTCTATCTCGCCTTCGGATACCTGGTCTACGCCATTGTCTTGACTCTGGTGGTGGGATGGCAGAACCTAGGTCCCTGGGAATGGACCGGTATGGCCGGCGGGCCCGTGCTGTGAGAGCCACCACCCTGTCAGCCGCTCACTCTGGGATGCCATGCTGACTTCCAGACTAGCATCTACGTCGTCCGAACAGTCGCCAACGAATACTACAGTTTCCGATTAGATAGCCTCGAGTCCCGTCTCAAGGCCCGGCAAGAAGAGCGCGCCAAGACCATTCAAAAGCTCAAGGACGCTACCAGATATGATTCAACCCTCGAATTACTCGAGAAATACGGAGGCTCGAGCGAGAAGCGGAACAAGGCAAAGAAGCAGAAGGATGCAAACGACGGGGCCCCGACACCAGACCACGATGGCTCGAGGAAGAAACATCGTCAAAGTATCGACTCCAGTCATCTCACCGGAAGAACACACCTTCCTCCGCCCCCTACTGCCAACATTCAAAGGCCTTCAACTGCTTCGGGTCTGCCTCCGAACCGGCACGGCCAGTTTTCGAGCCCGAGTCTCGAGCCAATCCCATCATCGCCACAACACCAACCAATCGAAGAATTCGCTCCCAATGCGGGACCCCTTCCACCAACTTACAATCAGTACGAGTTGAATCCCGGACCCCCTCGCTGGTATGACCGCATCTTGGACCTTATGCTTGGCGAGGACGAGACAGCGCCCAAGAATCGCATCGTTTTGATATGTCACAAGTGCCGACTTGTTAACGGTCAAGCACCCCCTGGGGTAAAGAATGTAGCTGAGCTCGGGGCTTGGAAATGTATGGGCTGTGGAGCCACCAACGGCGAAATGGACGAGGGTAAAAAGATCATACAAGAGGTATTGGGTGGCAAGAAGACGTTTCGCGATGAGAGTAGGAGCACCGACGAAAGAGAGAGTGATCGATCCAGTGATGTGGTAAAGGTCGAAGGGGAGGGCGACGACAATACCCAGAGCGAGGCGGAGACGAGGCGCAACATGCAAGAGTTTCGGGCAAAGAGACGTGATAAAAAGTCGCAGATGGTGCCGTAGTTCTGGGATTCTATCATAGATACTATATATGTATATATTCATCATTATGTAACCAGTGTTAATGTTTTTACCGCGTGAAGCAATTAACTGACGGTACAAGTTTAAACGACTTTGACTCACCCACTACTGGCAGGATAACAGGAGAGCTTCACTTTTAAGAGTTAATAAAGTAGATAATCGAGCTCAACAGTAGTAGGCAGGGAACTTCAATGAATCGCATACAAGCGGGAATAATTATAACAAGTCGATAACATCGTTTCATGTTTCAAAATTTCCAATTGAAGAACCCGTTCATGATTACTACTACCCGAGTCAGTCAGAACCGTTTACTTAGCTACGTCGTTCAAGCCTCATCTGACTTGAAGCACTCCTAACTGCACACAGTTTACATTTATCTTAAGATTAAGTACTCCAGTACAAAGCATAACACGAAATTTTAAATGTAATACCTGTCTAAGAATCTTGTCCACGGCCAATCACACGATATTACCAAGCTTACCATCGCAGCATTATCGATAGCAGTGGAAGACCGCGGCGGGTTTGCAGGCTTATATAACCTCGCTCTCGCTCTCTCGGGCCCTCCACGTCGAATTCCGACGCCATTTACTCGAATTTGTATAATTATTCTGGATACCTTAACCGACCGGCACAGCCAGCAAAGTCAACAATCCACAGGGCGGGCAGTAGTCATCCCACTTCGCGCGCGCCAAAAACGACACCATCATGCTCTGACTCTCGCCAGATCAGGCGGTCGGGAGACTCTTGCTCCTTCTTCATCCGTTCGAGCAACAGGGATGGAAATTGAGTTAATGGTGGGGAGACAAAAGTACCATGTAGGCGCTCACCAAACTTTGGAGTTGGGAAAATCCCATAAGGTGGTGACCTTGCGTCTCCGACGTCCCGATCGAGATGGCAGGACGACGCAGGGCGGCATCCGGACCAGTAAGATTCCGCTCGGGGGCAAGAGGAGTACAGATCGTGGGGTGCATTGGAAGCAACGTCGTCTTGGCTGTCGACCCATTCAGTTAGTCGACTCTACTACCTACCTGCCCAACGCAGGTCGCGGCTTGCCACCCGTCCAGGTCAAGGATGTTTCGTCGAACTGCACGGCCGCGGCGAGGTGATATTGCTAGAAGCTGCGAATTGCTGGAAGTGGAAAATGAAAGGGGGTAAACAGAGGACGGGGGGTTCAGGTCACCAGCATGGAAACGGAAGGAGAAGCAGAAGAGCAGATGAAAAAGTATATATTTTAAGCAGATCATTGCCTCGCTCCGGGCTCTCAACAACTTAGTCTACCTAGTTCATCCCTCAAGTTGTTCTCACGATGGCTTTCAAGGCTTCCTCGTCCCTCCTCTTCCTCGCTGCTCTCGCGGGCGTTGGACACGCGGCAGATCTCTGCCCGCAGCTCAACGACATCGGCCACGCAGCTTCTCAGCCATGGGTCTTCAGCAACTTGAACTGGACTCTGACCAAGTTCTCCAGCGGCGCGACCTGGCCGCCTCCGGACAACGACTTCGACGAGGCTCGCGTGGCCTTCGCGCTCCAGAGCGACTTCGACGGGGCCTCGGTGCAGTGCTCGGCGCAAGGAAAGGAGTTCTCTGAGGAGTACACCCGACAGTTGGCCGGCAGGACGCCCACGTACAACTGGTACACGTGCACGGGCGCCAGCACGTCTGTCAAGACTGAGTTCCAGTTGGTCTGGTGGGATACCCACACCGTCCAGATCCGACAGACCTGGACATGTCCGACGACAGGGTGAGTTCCCCCCTTCTCCT
The DNA here is from genome assembly GCA_022578965.1 of Xylaria sp. FL1777. Classification (NCBI taxonomy): domain Eukaryota; kingdom Fungi; phylum Ascomycota; class Sordariomycetes; order Xylariales; family Xylariaceae; genus Xylaria; species Xylaria sp. FL1777. The sequence continues at coordinate 21,946 of MU400694.1, read as the reverse complement.
GATCCTCTCCTAGCACACTGGCCTGACCGATCGCCACCTTAGAAAGCCGATGCGCGCCACAGGCCAGCTCGGCATAACGGGCTTCGACTGCACATTCGACGACCAGTCGCGCCGGACAGCCTGCGCGTCGAACGCCGGCTCGCAGCAGTCCTTCGCCGCGACCATCGTGGAGATCCTGCCGGCGCCGACGCGGCAGTGCGCGGCGGCGTCCGAGGCGACGCCGGACTGGACGGTCAAGGACCTGGTGTGGGTGACGCGGACGACGACCTTCGGGCTCGACCCGGGCTTCTCGAACATGACGTTCCACCTGATCAACGAGGCGCTCAACTACTCGCCGCGCATGACCTGCGACGAGCCCGCGCTCCACGGGCCCCAGGGCGGCGTCTACATCACGCCCTACAGCTGCACCGTCTTCGAGGCCAACGCGGCCGACGTGCCGCCCACCCACTTCGACTGGGTCCTCGACGACAAGGACCTGCTCCGCATTAACCAGACGTGGACTTGTGACGACGGCGCCTCTGGAGCGTGAGTTCTACCATCCCATTTAAACATATGCAATGAGAAATTTACATCGCTAACCCCTTTCTTCTCTAGGACACGGTTCCAAAGCATTGGAGACAAGGACATCAAATCTCTGCTGAGCTGCACATCTAAGTCGGACAACTATACCATTGGCGGCGGTGTCTTCGTCGAGACTTACACGACTTGCGTCGCGACGTCTGACTTTGAGATTAAGGGAACGTTGCAATAAGCTGGGGCTAAGTTTCTACATACTCGAGGAAAACTATGGTAACCTTCACCTATCACATGGATATTACCGTGGGTCTTACCCCAGATCTTAGGTATAGTAAATAAGTAGTCCCTATGCGATAGTATTCAATGTGAACCTTGGGGTTGCAATATATTCCTCGTGGTGATTCCGTTACCAAATAAAATTAGCTTATATTGGGGTTCAGAGTATGTATCTCGGTACATGTATTTAATACTAGAGTAAGTAAAGTATATATATGTTCATGTAGTCGTCATTACCATGCCAAGCATCTGCGTTACTCGTGTAATTATCCCAATGAAAATTTCGATTAATCCAACTCGAAGCCCGCTCACAGCCCTACAAGCTTATTAACAATAAAGCTAACGGCCGTCGGGGCCAGATCCTCATAATCGTGGTGCGCATCGGTGATGATCAGCGTGCCATCGCATACCAGGTCGCCATCGTGGCATAAGATAAGCGTCCGCGAAGGGCTGATGTTGGGAATCACGCCGCCGTCCTGTTTCTTGTGCGTGTCTCCGAACGTGACGGCAGCAGCGACCTTGCTCACCACGGCCGCGGTGAGCAGCTTGGAAGCCGCGTGTACCAGTGCGGCGCCCTGGCTGTAGCCGGCGAGGACGAGCTTGGAGGCCGGGCACTGCGTGGCGGCCTTGGTGATGAGGTCGCCGAATTTGGCTGCGTCAGCCGGGTCGCAGCCCTCGATACGGAGGTTGTCCAGCAGACTCGCGGGATAGTCGAGGCCCTGAGCGGCAACGGTGGCAGTGCCCACCTTGGCCTTCAGCTCGTCGATGGTCTGCGGGCCCGGAGAGCTACCGATGTTGCCCTCCTGCGTGCTCCCGCGGGCGTAGAGGAAGATCACGGCGCGGCAACCGCCGTCGAGAAACTCGTTCGCCGTCGTGCCGGTTGCTGAGACCTCGAGCACGCCTGAGCTTTTGCCTGACTTGAGCTTGGCGATCATCTCATCCGAGAGATCGAAGGTCATGGGCACGGCGGAACCCAGACCGATGAGCGCCGTGGAGAGCAACAGGGAAGCCTTCATCTTGTCTAATTTGCAGGTAGCAAAAGGGAAAGGTTGGTATGTTGGCAGCCGACGAGCTCAAAAGAAGTAGATTTGAGGCAGCCTGTTTCAGACAGCCGCGCGATTTGGGATATCCCCCTCTTGAGGGAGCCGTAGAGCAGGACATGGCCAACTATATACCGTTTCCCACTCCGCCCCGTTTTGATTCAGAAACACTATTGATTTTAGAAACATCACTCCATCCGTGTGCTCCGGGACAGGGTCCGATGCAACCAGAGATCTCGATAAAGTTTCGACCTGCCCATTATTGTTAGGTATGCCGAAGCCGCAGACCACTGAGAACATTCTTCTCGCCTCCTTTTCCAAGTCAGGGGGAATCCGAACAACCGGTTTGCTGGGCGCATAGTCATCCTGCTTGGACAAGCCCAGCCGCCTCCCAGACGAGGCTTGGTGGTATTTTGGAGCAGCTCTTGGTATAATTCTCCGCCCAAATCTGACTCGAAAAGGGCAACAGATCGCCGATAAACCCCACCATACCCCGGTTTATTGCTTGAATTCTCCTACTCGTCACGCTTTCTACACCGTCATTACGTCGACTAACACCGCCAATTGGTGCAACGCATCCTATGGGTAGAACCACCGCTCAAGCTGTTCAAGCTATCAAATGCAAGAAAACCCCATAGCGGAAGCGAGCCGAGAGCAGCTAGCAGAGTTCCGGAATTATGATCACTCCCCAGTTCATAGAGACACGCTGTCAGAAATCGCACAGACGGAAACCAAGGGGTTTCACCCCTAGTTTGATATGACCTCGATAGGTTTTGCGCTGCCCCGAAATACATCCCAAGGGCTGGGTTCACTGCTACTCTATTTGCTAGCCTTCACACTACAATTCAATGCGACGAAGAGGCAACTTCACTCTCGTGCCATAGACATCGCAACAGCCACCTCTTGAAGCAGTCTTGTTCAACATGCGGTTAACGAGAGCCGACGGTCCCGCGCCTCGTATTGCTAGCATCTTGGACGAACTCGCTTAGTTTTCCAGCTTGGCAAGTGCCTGGTCCAAGGTCTCTCCGGTCAGACGCTGGAAAGCCTCAAGGTACTTGGCACTCGTTCGGGCCCTGTCAAAAATCTTGCGTTAGATTCCCCACCCATGAAAAAGAGTCAACTCGGCTTCGGGGGCCATGCAGGAGTATTTGACATATCGGGGCAGCGAATTTGGTGAGCCAAGAAATGAATTGAGTCTAGACCACGTACTGGACATCTTCCGTCATCTGAATCGCTTGATTAGTAAACTCCACGTTCAATTTTGATAGGGCCTGGTGAAAACATACCGAAACACCTTCTTTACCTTTAAGGCCCTGACCTATTAGAATTGACGAGTTAGAAACTATTGCCTGTGTTTATCCTATGCATTCTCGGGAGCATGCATAGGCATGTGGGCCAAAGGCTTTGCCGGGATGGGGGATAAAGCACTCCAAATGCGTACCAGTCAACCAATCACGCAAATACTGCTCTAAGTCGGAGTGAATTAGCATCTTTATCATCGTCTCGGTGTTTTCAATCTTACTATCAAAGCTCTTCTGGTCATGACCCGGGGCATAGTCTACAGCTGGCCAGAATCGTGAACTGTCAGGTGTTCTGGTTGCATCCGTTCGTCAGTATTTCTCTCCTCCATGTGTGGATTCGAGCCTAGAAGGGGCAATACTGACAGAACCTCGTCGATCAACACCACCTCGTCTGTCTCCTCATCGAGACCTACAGCGGCTATTAGCATCTAGTACGAGACTCCTAATAGTTACTAAGTTTGAGACGCACCAAACTCGAACTTGGTGTCCGCAACGATGATTCCCCTCTCAAGCTACATCGCCGACTAGTCAGTTGATCTTGTCATAAAATTACTCTCTGTCCGTTTAATGACGCGAAGAACTTGTCGAGAGATGCCCTGGTATCTGGTCTTGGGATTTGCTCGACCGATTCTTGGGCGCCGAACAAAGGTTGGCAAGACACTTACAGCATAGGTGTGTGCAGCCTTGTAAATGGCCAAAGCGAGGTTCTCTATCTTATCGGCATATTTATCGCCGACGATCTGTCGCGCCTGCTCGGGGGTTATCTGTCCGAAATCGACTGTCAGTTCTCTCCATACGCGGTAATCACTCTGCATAGTCTCGGAGGTCTGCAGCAGCAATGAACCCAGACTCGTCAAAGGGGGAAATAAAGAGACTTTGATTTCCAAATGCCTACATTCTCATCCTTCCCGCCCACAGGCGCCTTCGCTATAGCAGTGACGATTAGCGGTTATTCATACGCCTTGAGTTGAGCGAATTTTGGAGGGCATTGCAACAGCTTACTAGACGGCGTGTAGATAGGGCCGCCAGGGAAGGCCTGGCATTGCTCTAGCCCGCTGGACTGTTGCATGCCGTGCACTGTCCCATTTTGCTTGTACTCGGCCCAAGAGCTACCTGTGATGTAACCGCGTACTAGAACCGCGAGAGTCAGTGCATAGTCGAGCAACGGACGAATTTGCAGGAACCGGACCTATAGCCTCGATAGGAAAGACACGGTACTTGTTGACAACCATCGAGCGGCCTCGGAGTTGCTTCTTCTCTTCAGAGCTTATGTTAAGTGTGGGAGGAATGTTCAACGAGATGAGGTGGTGTTTTAATCCGGGAACGTGCTCTGGCAGGACCGTGTTAAGCCAATGGTTTGTGAGCAGGGTGAGCACAGTGCCCTTGTCTTGAACGCCATTCTCCAGGATTACATCATAGGCAGAGATGCGATCCGAGGTAACAAGAAGGAGCGTAGAGTCGCTGGCCTCGTAGATTTCTCTCACTTTACCCTGCATATTCGCCTTTGTCAGTGCCTGGGTCCAGAGACAGGTGGGCTGCAAGACGTCAACCAACCTGGGCCACCAGAGGCAATGACTTGAGGTCGATTGAAGTGACTATTGATGTTGTCATCCTGCAATTATCTTTATCCTTTGTTCTGCGCGGGTTATCAGTGAACTGGAGGGGTTACGGAGGGAGCAGATGCGCCAAGCCGATGCGCTTCTTTAGGACCTGATATACCTGAACGCTTTGTTTGGTTGTGGTTAAACGCTCGTCCTTTTATGCAGCTAAATTCTAAACAGAATGAGGTCAAATAATAGTATATACCGTAAGTACTTTGCCTATGTTTGTTCTGACCACAGTGAACGCAATGGGAGCTGTTGTTGCATTCATTAATCCAAGGTTTTTTCGCTCCCCGCTAAATTATCGACTGCCGTCTGTCGTCGGACAGAACCGTTCCGCCACTACCTATACTGAGCATGCCCATTCGCTAATTATAAACCCGTTTTAAACCGTATTTGTACATTTTAGCGGCAGAGCTAAGTTGACTACCTACCTAAGTACCTAATCTATCCTGCCTAGGTACTCCCTAGTGGGCACTTAAGCTTCTATTATTATACTAGTCTACATATACTACATGTCTACCCGTTTTACGCGGTGTTATCTAACCTCAGTAGTTGCTTTGTGCTAAGAGATTTTTGTAGCAATAATAGTCTCGAAGGACAAGGGCCCTTCTTTGGAGTTACATGTCCTTATAGTGCATACGTAATTCGGCCTGTCTTAGTAGTTAGCAGCTAGAGGTATCTACCCAGGTAGCACCGCATACACACAGTCAAGCTAAAGAGATAACGACAACATTCATCAACATTAGCATTAATTTTGACCAACCGTGTGTCAAAAGCTAGATACATACATTGAAGACTTGGAAAATTCCTTGTCCCTCAAGATGGTTGCCTAGGCCGCCAACCTGCTCACTTGCCCCTTCAAGCGAGAGATCCGCTATCCGCGAGGTCGTCAGTCCAGATTTCTAACCACTAATAACATGCCAAAATGTAAGCGGAATTCCGAGCTCAGCAAGATAGATTAGAAACCATCCTACAAAAAGGAAGCTATATGCTTTTAATGAAGTTCGATGAATGCATTTCTTGTCGGTCTTACTTCTTTATTGGACTATAGGGATTATGTAACCTACGCGATTGAATGACGTTTAAATATCCAAATTAGCCCTCGTGACATGGTCAAAAGGGATTTAACTAAGTGGATGTGTCTATACGTCGTTTAGGTTAGACCACTGAACACAACGTGGCAGGCATCATAATTTTTTCTCCGCTTGTGAAGTGCTAGTGGTATCTGTACAATACCGCCCTGCATCGGGAGGATCAGCTATATCACAGCCGCGGAGAAGTAACATGATGGATCATGTGACGAGACGACCGATGCTTTACTAAAACAGAAGCCGTTAATAGAACATTCAAGTTCCAACTAGAGATGGAGTCATGATCTTAATCATGAATGTATTGATATCTCTGCCACTAATCAATGATCGTAAACTGCTCCAATAGGTAGCTTCCCAAATGATATACCAAGGATACCAAGGAAAGGTATGTCATAATATATGAGGATTAAGTCAGAATCCTCCTGTAGTGAATAATTCCTGCATAGTACTAATGGATGCATCAGATATACCCGTCATCAACCGCTGTTCTTTTAGAATGTTACGCACACTGCCATGTAGGCTCGGAGGATTGACAAAGCCTCAATTTAAACCCAACCAGCCTCATCCAGCTGATCTCACCTATCCTACTTTTCCACTGAATTCAAATAAAACAACTTTCTCGAGTTTATACCAGCATAATTACTGATCAGCCTCAGAAGAAGCTATAGGACTTGTTTCTAGCTAGATGCGTCTCTTGCTTCGCCCGAACTTCAGGACCATTAGTCTAGAATAAGTGGTTTGGGGATTGATTCTGTTCTAGATGAATCATTTTATTATAAACATTATCATTATCACGGAGTATAAATGCTTTAGCCGCCTTGTAGAACATTAGGTCGTATGCGAAGTCTTAAGGCAGGGGAAGATACAACTTCTTCCTCAATCTACTTTCGTTCTATCAGACGACCATCAAATCGCATCCCACGAACTGGCGTCATGCAAATCATTAGCATTTAAGAAGAGAAAATGAACAAACGAAGTTCTTTCCCGCACCAAGCCGCATTTCGTACCCGGATAGCGGTACCATTTAAAATGTACTTCAGAGAGAACATGTATATTGTTATACTTCAGTGTAACACAACTCATCCCACCTGCCTCTTTATTCATATCTAGTATATCAAGATCTAAAGGGCGGGGTTTTCATTCGAGGCTACATGTATTCGTCGTAACGCAGTAAAACCGAAGGAAACCTTACCCCAAAAAGGGAAAATGAGAAATAGGGGGAAACATCAGGAAGAAATGGCGGCCGCTCGACAATGAGAATGAATCATACGACCAGGTAGATGCATTTGTTCAGATAATTAGTTTTCAACACACCTCGACGGTGTGCAGGAAATATTACGCTAGTCGAATCCTGCGCCAAAAGATTCGGCCCATTATATTTATAACTATTAGGGCAAAATTAATTTGTAGTGTATGACTAAACGGCGCACTCGGTATTAAGACTCGTAGACTATTAACATACCTATACCGCGATAGCGATGGTCACTGCTTGCCTCTGCCTGAAAATCTCAATGGGAGCTTCATCCATGTATCAGTTACGGAACCTCGCACTTGTAATTAGCGTATGTTCTTACATAAGCAGTTTCCGTACCGTTGCTTCCGTAATTAGCGCAGAACTACCACGGTAGTTCGCGATAGCTTCATTTCTGCTAATTTATAAATACGGAATCTGGATCATATCCCGAACTCCCGACTTCGAGAATCTAGCGAAATCCGTTCGCTCGTTAATAATAGAGTGAACGTAATAGCACCGAGCTTCTTGTTCTCAATAGTTTTCCGGATTCCGACAGAGCTACCGGAGGATTGGGCTATGCTAACGTTATAGGTATTATATTTGTATTCAAGCTTCCGTGATCGATCACCCCGGCCTGGCTGCATTTGCGCGGCACGGAATTCTAATCTTAACTGAACTACACTAGCTGTGTAGTATAGCCCGAATTCCGATCCGCCAAGCGCATCTGGCAAGCCGGCGTTCGAGGGGTTATCTATGCTAACGAGGGGCTGCTTTTCTGTAGTTGCACTACATCACTTTTTATATCTGAAGTGGAGGTTCGTTTCCTAGAAATCCTTACGTCTTGGCCAAGCGTTTACCTATCTTGTAATCGTAGAGTACGCAGTGCCTACACTAGGTTAGTTCCGTTCCTTTTTATTGGCACACGACTTGGTATGTGACTATTATTAGTAATGAGGTGACATCCCGACAATCCAGCGTACCCCTACACTACATGCATGCTGCGATCTTCCCGCACGCCGCTGGGATTATACGCTGCCCTATGCGGAGCCCTCCGCACTACGATGCACGCCAACTCCGCATATCGACCATGGCGGTCTAGGGTTGGGCAAGCGAGTTCGACAGGCTTCACGTCGCTTAACTGTTCGGACGCTTTACCTGAGCGCTAGTAGGGGTCTACCGAGGCATCATCTTTCATCACTCTCACGATAGGTAAGCGATCTGCCCACGATCCCGCAGTACAGATCCGAGCCTGTTCAAAACCGCTTATAGGGTAGGCTCCCGGCCGCAACGTGCTGTCGGGATCGGGGCCGACATCACAAATACTTGCAAGGCCGATAAATTCGTATTAGTGGCCGTCTGGATCTGAGAGTCTGAAAAACGCGCGTAGGGTGTTATATTTTTATACCGCTTGCGAGATCGACAGCCGTTGCGCGCCGCAAACCTTATACCTGTTCGTTTGAGGCTCTGCATCGGTCACGAGCCATGAAAGAGTCTACTCGGATGGTGCAGACTGTGGATAATGCTTCGTAGACTTAACAATCGATTAGTGCTAGTGCAAGAAAAGAAAATACTTAAGCAGGAGCCGGATCGCTCCCATAAGTCTCAGTTCTAAGTCCAGCAGGTATAAATACAATCAGGTTACACTTTTTAACACCATTCAGTTTCCATCATATCATTCAAACTTGAAACAGCTTTCACGATCTATATCATAACCATGAGCGGCCAGCACTCGACAATTCGCGTCGCAATCGTGGGCGGGGGCATAGGGGCAGCAGCTCTATTACGAGGACTGTTGAGATACTCACACATTGCCGCCGACATATATGAATCACGACCCTCATTCAAAGAAGACGGCCATGTTATTACTTTAACATCCGCAGCTGAACAAATTCTGCTCAAACTGGACCCTTCTTTAAGCGACTGTCTCCTTCGAGCAGAGGCAGTTTACACCGACACTGAATTCAGAATCGCTTCCGGTCCATATGCAGGGCAGCTCGTTGATCTTCCATCGCTGCCAAACTACAGAGAAAAAATGGTTGACCCTCAGAAGCTCTTAGACGAGTTGCTAAGAGGGATACCACCCCGTATGATTCACGCTAACGCACGCATATCCTCCATCACCGAGGTATCGCCTGGCGGTGGAGTAATTCTAAACTTTGTGGGTGGGACACAGAAGAAGTACGACGTTGTCGTGGGTGCCGATGGCGTCCACGGTATTACAAGAGAATTTGTCCTGGGACCCGATGATCCAGCCTTACGGCCCCAGCATACGGGAGTTTGGAGACTTCCGATCAAAGTTCCCTACAAAAAGGCACTAGATGCCATGGGGCCAGAATTTCTGGACCCGAATAGGCCTTGCCAAACATCATGGATCGGTGACGGCACTTTCTTGCAGCTTGACTTCATGGGTGCTGAGAAAGATGTTCATATTACTGCCTACGCCATGGACAATGGCCATTCCCCGGAAACCTGGGCGAGCCTACTAACGCCGGAAGAGTTTGGGGCAGTTTTCGCGAGCATTCCACTACCGGTTTGCCGTGGCATGGTAAATGTGAGTAAATAAGGGGTTGAGCTCTCTCGTTTTTTTTGACCAGGCAAAAGCTAACATGGGATGGCTTTAGTTAATAAAAAGTTTATATACGGTTCAAATAGCTGGTATTTCTTACATGCAGCATAAGCCATCACGAACCTATGTCACGAAGAATGCAGCGCTCATAGACGATGCTGCTCATTCCGTGGTCCTAGTGCATGGAGCGAATGCTCTCATCGGATTGGAAGAGGCCTATATCCTTAGCATGCTCCTCAGTCGAGTATCATCAATAGCGGCGATTCCAGTAGCTTTACAGGCATTTGATCATGTCTGTCGGCCGAGAGCCGAAGAGGCAGGTGGCCATACCATTCGATGTGGGATGGTAACCATTGGGAAGGATCAGGAAGTCGGCCTCGATCCTTATCTTATGGGCCCTCGCCTTCAGTATCATTGGAATGTTATCAAGGAGTCAAAGATCGAGGCACAGCAAGTGGCTGCCATTAGGCTAATGGATCAGCTGTTAATGCAACACTGAAAACTGGTGTAAGTTTATCTTACAAATTACTTTATCTTGTATCTACGGGTAGAGGTCTGGTTAGGTCAGGTTCCGCTAATATGGTTTGGGGCGTACATATATAGACAGCGTGCATAAAGTTGGCATCTCACGAACATATTTGTATCATAGTACACTAGGCACTATTCTGATGGTATCTTTATTTATACAGCACTTATACTTGCCCATTTGTATCTTAATTCTATTTTTGTTAGTGACCTTACACATTATGTAGCTATTCAATGTTACAAGAATAATGACAGTTATGCAAGTTGAGAGAAAACGGAATTTCTAGAGTCAAGCAAAATACCACTTGTCAACAACACCTAGCTAGATCGCCATATATGAGCGTGTGCTTCTGACTAATCCTCCGGAAAATCACTTGAAATCTCAACATCAATGCAACAATGATGACTGCCATTGCTGATCTATTAAGGTATTAATTGAGAACCTCTAAAGACTCATGTAGGATGCATATGGGATAAAGCACAGTCTCCTAATACAGACTGGATAATTGCTGAGCAAAAATTTTTCATCTATTGATCTCGAAGCTTTATATATTCCTTTACTAACTTGGGATGATGGTACCGAGGATCGGCCAGATCGGCGCGTATTTCCTTCTCAGGTCCAACAATAACCGGCGACCAAGTTGCAGAAGTTGAACTGCCTTATACGGTGATGTTCCAGCTACTAGAGTGACCGCTGCTGCATAGGATGCCAGGCCCAAAATCTCGATAGCAAATATTGTGTATATGGATTTTTAAGAGCACGAGGTTTAAGAAAGGCGATTAGAGATACTGCAGTGGAGGCGATAGAATAGGCAAAAAATCAGTTGTTAACTTCAGCATACAATTTAAGTAAGCGTATACTAGGTCTTTGTCGATCGAGGGTTGGGGGCGAAGAGTGATTTATAGCTTCCTGATGTTGTTGAATAATAGCCGTCTCGAGGTTAGCTGTTGCTTCTGTTCTTAAAATATCTGATACGATTGATTGGTCGATTTTTAACGTGAGGACCGTCTTTTAATAGGCAAACCATGCCCCCAAAGCTATACATCGCAGAGTTTGAGAGGCATTTTTATTATTTACATTTTAGGCCGCTCGTATGCCTATCCACGCTGTTGTAAATCTGGCCTCGAGTTACCAACCAGTTATTATCTATGCCTAACAATAATTGCGTTAGAAAAACCTTACAACTAACCACGTCCGAGCCGCAAAACCTCGGTTTCGCAGCCCTACGCATAACGTTCTAGCTGCCTTCTAAATTGCGTCAGATTTATATATCAAGTATTTATTATGCGCTAGTCAAAAGAACCACAAGAGAACCACAAGAGAAAAGGCCTCCCAGAATTAGTGGTATGAAGCCGGGCTTTAAGCCAAAACGCTAGGCCACCAGGCTTTGCAATATGAGCCCGTTTCACTATTATTCATAATGGTTAAGAAAGGGTTTAATTAATACCCCATTAGGCGCCTTACTACGAAACCTGGAGATTATCCAAACTGCCGATTGTTTTTATAAAGGTAGGCTTGTACGATGTCCGTCGTCATTATTATTTCTATACGCCGTGGAGTATCTATATAGTGTCAAATGTCAGGACTTCTAAAGCCTAACAGCTTTAATCGATGCATATGCACCGACTCAGTGTTTGTTATAAATGGCGAACTTTCCTAATAATTCAATCGTAAAGCAATTAGTACTAGGTAAGAACAGATGCATATCGAAATCGTCGGTCTCCCCTTGAGGTAGGTTGCCTTAACTTTACTCTATCATGGTGTGACAAGCCGGATGGTATTAAAGGCGGTTGGTCTGGATTGCTAGTGCGCAGATAGGCAATACGTGGTATTAATGGTCACTATTTCTCTAGCAGTGCATGCTAAGAAGAGAGAAAAGACAGAGACCGCCGCTTCGGCCATTACTGAGGCCCTCGCAGCATCCCCCTTGACCCGCCCCTTGAATTTATCGGGATGGGCTCGCTTTTCGCGATGGAACTACAGAGTTGGGTTCATCAACAGTCCCGTGTTGATATCGTGTGAGCAGCCACGATGGAGTGGTATACATAGAGGTGAAAGTGGCTGAAAAGATTAGAACGTCGGGCACCCAATTACCATACTGATAGCAGATAAAACAACGGAACTGGGTGGCTAGATAGTAACTAAATTGGGATAAAGAAGGATCTACCAGACTGCGAACCAAACTACTCAGCCACTTTCACCTGCCACACTACCCAGAAATTATCCGTGGCTCATCGTGGTTGATTGTGGCTGGTGCGCCACTAACACAAATTAAACGGGGCAATCCCGGACTCTGGTTCCACCTAACTTCCAGAGTTACAGACCTTAAGGTACCCTACGTACTTCGTACCTAGTCGAAGCATCTAAACGCCTGTGTGGATGAAGGCCGCCCATAAGGACGGCCCCCTCCGGCTCCTCTGGGACGCCTTCTTCACGTTTCTCTGTGTCGCATAACATGCCCTCCGTCTCTTCCGGTATGCTTTCTTCGCGTTGCTCTGTATCTTAGTACGTGTCTGGCTCTTCCGGGACGTTTTCTCCTCGTTTCTCCGAGTCTTATTACGTCCAGCTAGGAGCTTGGTCCGCAGCATCCGCACGGCATGATGCAACCCGTGTGCTACGGATGCGTCATCTAAACACGCCTTCAGTATAGTCTCGTAAACAGTTCTAGCGACGTCAACGCACAGCCGGTCCGACACCTCCCACAGCGAGCCGATGACGTGGCGGAAGCCCGCGAGCCGGCATGCACCCATCAAGTGGATACCTTCGTCCACGAGCTGCTCGTCGGCGATGCGACCAGTTGAACATGCAGATAGATACGCAAGCAGCGGTGGCCCCGTCTCCTGAAAACGTAGCGCTTGTAGATCGCGAACTGTGAGCGGTACTGTGTAATTACCATCGTCGGAGCGTAGCAGCAGGCCACTGAGAGACGGGTCGCGCGGGTCCGTCATGCCGTGCCCAGCAAAGTGGAAGACGGTGCAACCTGACATACCGCGCAAGAGATTGTCCCGGGACGGACGGTCAAAATATCTGCGTGGTAGACACGGAGGCAGCATCTTCCAAATTGTGTGTATTTCTTTGCGTGCGTATGGAAGCGAACTGTTCCCTGGTGTGCTCTCCATCGACACAAACACGAACTTGCATGCCGCTTCTGTTTGGTTTGGAGGGTGCAGCACCAGCTGAGCTGCCTGCCTGGCTTCTTCAGTCCCTGCCTTAATCTCTTGTCCGTATAGGATCTCCTCCACAGATAAGCTATAAGATGAGACAACTCTGTCTATGACAGAGCGGCCAGAGCTATCACGGTGATAGCCAGCCGCGTGAATGGGTAGTAAGCGAAGCGGCCCAGTAGGCACCCAATACACCCTGGGCCACTTGGCGTAGTCGTCATCGACACATGGCTTATCGGCGCCGAGCTGGACCAGGATCCTCTCTATCATATTGTCCCAGAGCCATTCGAGAATCTCGTATGCATCGCGGCTCTTGCGGCTTCTAAAATGCTTTGCCTTCCTTTCTACCAGCTGGTGATTGAGAGCTGGGAGTTCAACGATGCTGATCTGGTTCGAGTGGATTATGAAAGCGTCACAACGGAAACGAGCGACGTTAATAGCCACGACCGTCTGATTTGGTGGCGCTGCTGACATCATTTCCTCTATTGTCAGTGGTAACAAAAATGTTTCAAAGGCGTCATCTGCACGTATTTGCCCAAGAAGCTTCTCCAGCTCCTCAGTCTTCCGATAACGGCCTTCCGCCGACAACTCTGTCAACATCGATGTCTGGGGAGCGTTAGCTAGAGCACCATCCATCCCAAAGGAAAGAGGTGGATCTAGCGCGTCTCGAAGCTCCTCAAACTCCTTAGCCCATGTCGGATGTTTGCGTCGTAGCGAGCTTATGCTACGCCGGTTCTGCAATAAAGTGCTAGTGATGGTGCCTCGGCCATGTTCTAAAAGTCTTAACGCTTGTTCTTTGGACTTCCCCATCTGTAGCGCCGCCGCAGCTGCCGTCGATGCAAGCCCGGCATACCGACGCAGAATGTATTGTTGGTCCTGCTGACGCACCGACCGGGGGCTCACGCGCCCGAGGAGCTCAGTCGCTGACTCCGTAATCTGGGATAAGTTTCGCCAGTCATCATGGGCTTCAAGCCACGGGATAGCGTCAAACACGAAATTGAGGCGGTGCGAGGGAGGACTCCCCTCAGCCTGAATGCACTCCTTCATTTTATCGACTGCCTGGCCTCGTACATCTTTCTCATGGGTCTTTTCATATTTACTTTTCAGGGCCTCAAAAAGATTTCGCAGAGCTCTGACTTTCATGGGGTGGTGGCCTGGGAGTCGTGACACTGCTTCTCGGCCGTATTTGATTGCGTCTTCCAAGTCATTAAATAACTCTGATTTAGTATGTTCCTGCCGCATTTTGAGACAAGCGCATAAGTTATTCAGGCTCATATACCGGATAACGTGACTGTGTGGTGCCAGCTGGATGGCCTCTCGGATGAATTCGATGCACTCGTCAAGTTCGAGAGGGTCCTTAGTCTGCATGTAACTCCAACTGAGCCATACGCCCACGTTATTCAGATATTTGAAGCGATCAACATGCCTTTCCGGCACCGCCTCCAAGATTTCTCGTCCTAATTGGATAACTGGCCTCAGGTCTTGTAGGAGCGTGGTGCGGACATACTTCTGCGCCAGGCTACAGGCAAGATTTGTTTTCCTAAAGATGAGGTCGGGGTCCCCACTGCGAGTCGCAGCTATTGCAGTGCGACCTCGATAAATCGATTCTTCGAGAACATCGCTCTCCCCTAGTTGCTCATGTTTCATGCGTAGGAGGCAGCCAAGGTTACTTAGACATGCCGGCCACATTTCATCCTCGTTGCTCATGGCACCCAACACCTCTTCGCAATCGTGTATTGCCTCGTGTAAAATATTCAAACTTCCGTTATTTATATACCGTCTCGTCTGCAACAGATACAAGTTTTTCAGGTGCGGCCTCGATTGTCCTGGTCTGGCGTGCTCCATCTCAGCTTGGATAAGTGCCGTTAGCTTGTCGAGATCACTCTCTTGCCCATAGTGGTCGTACTTCATGCACAAATAGTGAATGGTGTTGTCTAGGTTTGATAGTCGGTCAGGATCCCCGCAAGGTAAGTCTAAAAACGACATACTGAGATCAACGGCCCGGTCGAGGTCCACCACCGAGCCCCCATGGTTACTATACCTAGATGCAAGGTATTGAGCCCACTTGCATTTGATAATAACTTCATTCTCCACGCCATGCACTGATATACTTTCGACAAGTAATAACAAGCGTTCCAAGTCTTGATCATTGCGATGAAGCAAATACTGTGCCTCCAGAGCTTGACATAAAATGAATATTATAACAGCCCTGTCTCTTGGATTTGATAACATGGTTTGCTGGGCCTCAAGAGTAGCCTCTTCGCCCCTCTCAATTGCTTCAATTAAATCCCGCTCTTGTTTTCCATTCTCGTAACTCAGCCGAAGCTGTTCACTGAGAATGCCGAGTAGGCGGGTATGGTTCTCGTGACCATCTGGAATCTCGCTCACAGCTTCCTTGCTCAGCTCCACGGCCCGGGAAAGCTGGCCCCTCTCGCTTGCTAGATTGATCCGAGCTTCGAGAAGGAAGGCGATGTTCTGGATTTTACCCCATCTCATTGGTGGAGGACCTGAGAAGGTTACCAAGGCCTGGCGTGCATGCCATATGGCAGAGTTAAGAATATGGTCATCCTTCGTGCACTGGAATTGACGTGTCAAGCTACAAACCAAGCTTGATAGATAGGCAGAACGCATCGGGTCATCCGCCTCCGACGTTGCTTGTAACGGCAGTTGCGGTTCTTCTGCCCTCTCATCGGGCCGTCTTGAGGTTTCAGAGGTAGTGTTAAGACGAGATGGAACTGTTGGCTGAAAGGAACTTCGAGGGCTGGCCATGATTCCTGTAGATAACATACCACTCGCATAGACGATATTGTGCCCGTTCTAAGTAGTTTCCTATAGAAGTACGATGCTGAATTTATCGCATAACCTTTCTGGGCCTGCTAAAGCGGAGGCGCGGGTGGTCATCTCAAGGCTATGAAATATGTTCCTCGGATAGAAGTTATTAAAGCCAAGCTATGATGCCTTAATCCTCGAATTTAAAAGTCATCTATCCGTCTTAGTCTCCTCTGATATTAAACAGCGAGCCGACAGAAGCGACATATTCTTGCGCCTTTGCTTACGCCCCCAACAAACGAAGACAGATAACCAAAATTGGTGCTCTAGCTGCAGTCACAATGCGGCGGAGCTAGTCGCTACATGCCTGCTGTCAAATATAAGGGGTACCATCCTATTTGGTATATTAAGTAAATCAGTATCCAATGACGGGCTCATATCGAGGGTAGAGCAACCCCCTCTACAGCTCTACCTACCTAGGTAGCTAGGATATTGGTGACCGCTACATGAAATTGACATTAACACCACTCTCAATACACTACATTCAAGCCAATCGTGTGCCATCGTTAATCTCTGACACTAATACGATATTACCCCTATTATCTTGTTTATCTGACACATCTATCCGCACAAAAGAAAGCACCAAATTCTTCCTTGGCAAATTCCATCGGCAGCCTTGAATACCGGCCGTAGGTGTTGATTAATTATGTCACATGAATCTTATGATGTATATAATTATCAAAATGTGTCCCCTATCCTGGATTTCGTATCCTCGCCTTTAGAACAGTTCGGGCGCTATCTTTCCATAGATTCACGGCAGAACAAGATCATGCTATCATATTCTTCATTTTAGATGGACTAGGAACCTTGGTAATAAAATTCTACAAGATATTGCAACCCATCTAGAGAAGATAACTTTCCGCGTCATCAAGAGAGTCGGTATAAATACTTTCTGACCGAATGGAATGGACACCGAAAGTTGAACGAAGGGTTGTCTTGATAAAGTTCTCTGCTTTTGATTTAGCAGCAGCCCACAGACTGGTCTGATTGCCATACGCCTTCCGCAAAAAAGCAATAACGCAAATAGTGTGCCACATTCGATCTTTGACTTCGTGATGGCCGACAAGGATAGCGATAAATGCGGGCACGGCTGGAATGCCGCTGCTCGGGAACACGATATTTTCAACGATGGTCGCGTCATATTCTCCGTTGGCGTCCTGAGTAGTTAGGATCTTAGAAAGGTTATCATCTACTCCCGCGCCGCGCCCGGATTCAGCCGGGGCCAAGTCCACAGGTTTGTGGAGAGCCATGAAATTGTATGCACTAGGCAATGAAAGGGATTCAGATGTCTTTGTACTCATTGTTCCTCTTGTAGGTGTGGAGGCTGCCGACCTTGATGGATGGGTCGGGGAGGTGACTGCGGTTGCGGGTGCCCGCGTGCTTACAAAGTGAAGACTGCTCTCACCTCCAAGATTGGTAGCGACAGATACGGGGCTCCGGTTTGCATCGGGAGGGGCATTGCGGGCAGCGTGGGAAATAGTGCCTATCCCATTCATAGTCGCGACAAAGGATGTTTGCGTACTTGCCAAGCTATAAGTCTTGCCGAGTCTGACGATCTCGCATTCATTCCAGTACTTCTCAGACTCGTTGGTGATAGAAATGGCCTTGTCCTCAAGTATTTCAACGAGTGCTCGTGCGGCTAGTTGGTGATGGAGCCTGCCAGGGGGAGCGAGATCAACGTCGACTTCTATGGTCCTAGACGATTTAAAACTACCAGGGACATGGTACATAATACGCACCTTCGGCGGCGGATTAGGATAAGTTCCGCGGATGATGGCGTACCAGGAACTGCGAACGGCCCAAAACATCGTTCCAGGAATGGGTGCCTGTTGAATCGCTTTCGGAGGGGGGATATTGCTTCCTTTGGAGGCTGGTCCAAGCTGTTGCTGGTCAGGCTGAGGTCGAAATTTTAGATTATCGCCACCAGCGCCCGGCTGTTCGGGAAGGTTATCAGGAGTCATTCCCCAGTCGATCGACCCAACACGAATAGGGGCACGGTTGATGGTATTTATCATGGTCCAAGCTTTCGATTCGCAATGGTCATGCTTCTGGAGGTCCGACTCACTGACGTAGGCGGTCGCACCGGACCCGGCCCGTGCCAATGACTCGCACATGCTTCTTGAGACATCGTCTCCTAGCCCCATGACGAAAACTCGCAATAGTTGGGAGTTGGCCGCGGCACTAGTACCTGCCTTTTGAATTGTCTGCATGGCGGCGGTAACACCCCAGTCTAGCCCATCAGTAACCACAATGATAGAACAGCGACGCTTAGAAGTGTCACGCTGGCCTAGAACGGTATCTAGGGCATGTTTTATATTTGCCCCCCCGGAAGCGAAGGACTTGAGATGATTGATGGCAATTGAAACATGGGTCTGATCGTATTCGAGGGTCTGGCCACGGGGTAAAATAGACCACACCTTGGTGTTGAATCTGTAGATATTAAACGACGACCGTTTCTCTCTTGGGAGATTATTCAGCATAGTCTTGACAATAGTTACGGCCGTGCCAGCTCGCGATCCGGACATGCTCCTACTGGAGTCAATCAAAAATAGGTAATCTATCGAAATAAAGATCGAGTAAGTACAGAGTTTAAAATATAGGGAGCTTATCTCACCATGCTCTTCAGGCTCTAGCTCAATGTTAGAAACAAGAGTAAGACAGAAAGCCGAGGACGGAGGTATTCCGGGTTTTGCTGGAGCGAGCCGCTCTACCGACACCTTTTCTTCTATTTATTATCCGTGCGCAAGCTACTGTTAGTAGCATTGCGTGCACTACACCAAAAACACTAATATGCCACTAAATTAGCGTAATTTTTACTAAACACTAAGAGCTTAATTGGTAATAATTTTATTACGCTTACGCATAAAGCAAAACATTAATGCAGAATTTTATTATATTATTATGCTTAACTATAATTTTTAAAAATAACATATATATAAGAGCATTTATTATAAATATTTTATTGCGTGCTAATTTATAATAAGCTAAGCAAACAAAAATTTAAAATATTAACTTGCTACTAAAGCTTATAATAGTTAAAAAAAATAATAAACTATTGCTTTAAAATATGCTTATTAAGCAGTACGCTAAAATTAACTGCAAAAACAAAATTTAAAAAAAAGTTATTATAATGCTAATAATTATTTTTAATAAATTTATACGCTTTTTTAAAAAAGATGTTTAAGCTAGCTATTATTAAATAGCTAAAAACTACGTAAAAATATTAAAACAACATTTAAACATATTTATATATATGCAATTTAAAAGTTTTACTATAGTTTTTTTATGCTTAGCTAGTATGCTAGCATAAATAAAAAATATTAAATAATTATTAATAATAACATTAGTTATAGCGTTTTTATATGCTAAAATAGCTAAATAAAAAGCTAAGTTTTATTTTAAGTTAGCATTAAAAACTGCATAATTTATAACTTTTAGCAAGCTTTTTATATATTTAATATAAAGCGTTAGTATTATAACAAACTTTTAAAAAAACTATAAAAATATATGCGTACTAATAAAATTAAACAAAAAAATAATACAAGCATATTAATTAATAGTATATATAGCTAAAACAGTAATTTTTAAAAGCTTATAACTATTAAGCAAAGCTATTAAAAACATATAACTAACAAAAATAAGCTAAGCTATTAAAGCTATAAATCTAATAATAAAAAACAAGCTTTTAAAAAAAAAAAACATTAAAATTATTAAGCAAACTTTATAAGCTTATATAGTAAAGCTATTAAAAAAATAAGTAATATATGTAGTACTAAAAATACTATTATTAATAATAAATTATTTAATTAATACTTTAATGCTTATTATTTAAAAAATAATAGTAAAAAAAGTTAAAGTTTAAATAAATTTAACTTTAATAAACGCTTATATTTTTTGCAAAAAAATAAACTTACAAACTAAAAAAGCTATATAAGTAGTAGCTTTTAAAAAACCTATTAAAAAGTTTAAGCTGTTTTTAGCTAGCAAGCTTTTTTAAAAAAAAAAAAACAAGCATAAACTATTTATTATAACTTTAAATATTAAAGCTATTATATTATTAAGTTTTGCAATAAAAAACCCTTATGTAAAAACTATAGTATTAAATTAAATATTTATAAACTTATAAATAATAATAACTATATAGCTATATTAAAGTGCATTAATTGCTATAGCTTTTATTTAGTAGATTATAAAAACTGCTTATATAAACTATATAAAATTAATAATAAAATAATCTTATTTTTATTAGCTTAAGTTAAAACAATTAAACAAGCAAGCAACGTAAATTATAATAATAAAAATATGCTGCTTATTATTATAGCTATTAAAAAAAAAGCTGCACTAATAAAGCTATTAAAATAATAAAGCAATAAAAATAAAAGAAAAGCTTTACTAGTTCTAAAAAAATTAAGCATTAAAGCTATATTATTTTTAGGAACTATATTATTAAAAACTATTTTTAGCAAAACTAATAATAAAAAAATAAAAAATAAAATTACTGCTGTTTTTTTTATAATTATATTAGTATTGCTATTAATAGTTAGTAAATTAGCAAAAATATTAACTAAAAGTAATATTGCTAAACTTATTAGCATACTAAAAAAGCTAAAAATAAAGTTAATTTATAGAACTTTTAAAGAACTTTTAAAGTTTAACAGCAATAAAATAAAAAGTAATATAAATATATAATTAAATAATACTAAAAAACAAAGTTAATTATAACTATATAGTTAATTAAAATAGTAGCTTAAAATATAAAGCATAAAACAAATAACTATTTAGTATTTTTATAAAAATGCTAAAATAAAAAAATAAACGTTGCTATAATTATTAAACTATAAATAAACAAAAAAAAAAACAAAAAAAATAAACTTACTAAAAATATAAAAACTATAGATTAATTAATACTTAAAACATAAAAAAGTTAAATAAGTTTAAAGTAATAATATACATTAAAATATAAAACAACTTAGTAGTAAAAAAAAAAGCCTTTATATATTACTAAAATTTTATATAGCTAAATATTAATAAGTATAAAATATTAAACTATTATTAAGCGCTAAATATAAATGTAATAATAAAATATATTATAGTATTAATACTACTAAAGAACTGCTTAATAATAAGAAATTTAAACGTAAAACATTTAAACTAAGAACTTAAAACTATTATTTTTTATAAAAAACAACAAATTTTAAACTAAGCAACTAAAGCAAGCATATGTTTTATAAAAGTGCTAAATAAAGTAACTTATAAAGCAAAACATGTTATAAACATATTATTTTTAAATATACTATTTATTAAAAGCTAAGTAGCTAAAAAGTTAGAAATTTTATTTAATTATTAGCTAATATAAATTATATTATTATAAAAAAAACTATTTAAACTTTTTATAAAGTTTTTTAAAGTTTTTATTAAAGAAAAAAACCTAAAAAAACTTAAAAACCTAATAGAAATTAAAGCAAAAGTACTATTAAACATTAAAAAAGCTATAATATAAAAAAAAGTAAAAATAGTAGCTAAAGTACTAATAATACTAATATTAAAATGTATTTAAACTATAAAAACAAAAAAACGCAAGCATAATAAATTAATGCTTTAATAAACAACTAAATGCATATAAACATAAAAAGATTTCTAAAAGTTATTTAACATAAAAAACGCAAAAGTTATTTAACGCTAGTTTTTTATAGTAATAAAAAAAGCTGTCACGGGAGGTATGAAGCATCAAAGGTCAGGTACAATAGTCAATATATCTCTAGTCTCATAGTAGGTATCTAACAAGACTAAAGCTTGAAG
>MU400693.1:0-83283 GCA_022578965.1 Xylaria sp. FL1777 | reverse complement strand
ATTTGTTTTTGCTTTAAAGTTTTATAAGTTCTGTTTTTTTAAGTTTATTTAATAACTAAATGTTTTAATAGTTTATAATTAGTTTAATAATTATATTATTTATAGTTATAGTTTTATTTTTTTAAACATAATTTTTTAAGCTATATTTTAAGCTTTAATAGTTTAAAATTTTTATAGTTTTATAAGTTTACTAACTATATTAACTTATTACTTTTTATTATTTATTACTTTTAATTAAACTATTTTTTTAAATTATATATTAAATAACTTTAATTATTTATATAGCAAATATATTTTTTTGCAATTTGTTTTAATAATTATAAAGCTTTTAAATAATATTTGTATGCTTATTTATTTTAACTTATATAAATAAAGCATTTAGATTTATTTAGTATAATATTTTTATTTTAACTTAAAATAGCAACTTTATATTTTTGCTTTAAAAATATATTTTTTAAATTGCTTTATTATTTTTTGTTATTTTGAACTTTTATAACTTATACTTTTTTTTTAAGTTAGAAAATCTTTTCTTTTTTATAGCTTTTTTTTTTGTTTTTTTTTTTAAATTAGCATTATTTTTAAAAGTGTTTTTTTTTTTTATAGTTATAATATTTAATTTTAAACATATTTTAAAGTTATTATTTTTAAACTTTATTAATTTGCTTAAATCTTTATTTAATATTTTCTTAAGTATTTTTTTTTTTTGTTTTTTTTAGTTTTTTTAGTTTTAAAATACTAGTTAAATAATTATTAATTAATTATAATAGCTATATTAATATACATATTAATCTTTGCTAGTTTATTTATTTTATATAATTTATTTTAAACTTAAGTTTTAAGTTTATTATAAAATAAATAAAATAGTATAAATTTAAGCAATTTTAAAATTATTATTAATTATTTAAATTTTATAGCATAATTTATTATTATTTTTGTTTGTTTTAAGCAATAAAGTGCTTTTTTTATATGTTTTGCTTTTTAAATATTTTTAAATAATGCTTTTATTTAATTTTTAAACTTAACGTAGTTTTTAAAAAATTTTTTTGTTTTTAGCTTAAAATTAGTTAATTTATTAATTTTTAAAAAATCTTTTAAAATAAATTAAAACCATTTTAGTACTTTTTTTAATAAAAACTATAAAATAATTATTATTTTTTAATTTTTTTTTGTAATAATAATAAAGTATTATTTTAAATAAAGTTTAACATAAATTAAAAAAACTTTTATATTTATAAATTTATTATAAAGCTTTAAAGCAATAAGTTTAAAACTTTTAATGTTTAGTATTTTTAATATTATAAATAATCTTAATAATAAAAGCAGTAATAATAATAAAAAATTAAGTTTTTTATTTTAAATTCTTATTTTAAATATAGCAGTAATAAAAATAAGCGTTAAGTTTACTAGTAATAATATTAATATTAGTTATAATATAATTATTTGTTTAAAACTTTAATTTATTATTATAATAATAATTATTATTGCTGCTTTAATTATTATAACTAATATTTATGCTAGTTTAAAAGTTATAACGTTTAATATTTAAGCTACTTTTTAAATTAAAGCAACTAGTTTATTTTATAAGCTAGTATTAATATTAGTTTTTTTTTATTAC
This sequence comes from Xylaria sp. FL1777, assembly GCA_022578965.1. Taxonomy (NCBI): domain Eukaryota; kingdom Fungi; phylum Ascomycota; class Sordariomycetes; order Xylariales; family Xylariaceae; genus Xylaria; species Xylaria sp. FL1777. The sequence continues at coordinate 81,668 of MU400693.1, read as the reverse complement.
TATTATTTAACTTTTTTTTTTTTACTATTGCTTTTTTTTTAATAATAATAGCTAGTAAAAATGCTAAAGTTTATTATTTTAATACATTGTTAATTTTAAAAATCTTTAAAATTTTTAAACTTAATTTTTAACTTTTTGTTTTTAGTAATATTATTTAAATCTAGTTTATTAATTATTAAATAAGGTTTACTTATATAATGCTATTTAGCATTTTTGTTTTTTAAATATTTCTTTAGTATACTTTTAAAAGTTTATTTTATAAATCGTTTATTATTTAACTTTTTATATTAATATTTATTTTTATATGCTAAGTTCTATTAATTAAAAAGTTATTAAAATATAACAAACTTATTATATATTAATATAACAAGTTTACTTTTAAAGTTTTAATTTATAAGTAATAATAAGATTTTTAGCAATAGTTCGTTAAAGAAGTTTTTAAAGTACTTTTATTAATATGCATTAATAAAGGTTTTAAAAAATTAAAAGTAATAAATATATTAATACTTAATAATTATAAAAAATTAATAGCTAAAGAACTAAAACTAAGTAAATAACTAAATATAAAAAATATATAATTATATAAATAAAGAAAAAGTAAAAAAAGTAATAACTTCTTTTAAATTATTATAAGTTTAGTAAGGACTAAATTACCGTAAGCTTAGTAAGCCTTAAATTATTATAAGCTTAATAAGCTTTAAATTATTATAAGCTTAGTAAACTAAATAAGTTATTACGTAACTTTAGCTCTAGTTAGCAAAAAAAAAAAGTGCAAAGTATATATAAAGGCATTAAGCCGCTTTAAAAGCCACCTTTATGCTAATTTTATAACATTATTATTTTTAAAATATATAATATTAAAAAAAAAAAATATAATAAAAGCTAAAGCTAAAGGTTTTATAATAATAATTTAGCTTAAAATATTAAAATTTTTAATATTTAATTTTAATTTTTGCTTTAATATATTTATAAATAGCTAAAATTTTTAAAAAAGTTAATAAAAGCTTATTAATTAATATATAACGTTTAATTTGCTAGCATAATAACTAATTACTTAAAAAGCTAGCAAAGCTTTTAATTATTAAGCTAAAAAAATAGCGCATTATAAAGCTAAAATTAGCTATTTTAAAGCTAAACTTTAAAAAACTAAAAAAAAAATCTAAGCATACGCTACGACCTCTACAAGTTTTAAAGCAAGTATGCAAAAAAAGCCGAAGGTTTTCTGCTAGTTAAGTATATTTATAGTTTATAAGAGCTGCAATATGCAATAAAAAAAGCAAACCATATTATTTTATTTTAAACACTTAATGTTTGTAGTAAAATAAAGTAGTATAATTACGTAAGATTTATTATAACACTTTAATTGCAAAAAGATAAGTTATAACTTACGCATTTAAGCAATTAAGCTATATATAAATTAAAAAATAAAACAATTAATAAAAAGGCTATCTAACAATATAAATAAAGCAACTATAGCTAATTTTTATTATATTGTTTATAATGTTTAAGTTTATGCTTTAAAATTTAGCGCAATATTTATACCTTTTTTTTTACTATATAATTTAGCTTAAACTTACTTTAACTAGCTAGTTAGCTTATTTAGCTACTTTATTTTACTTTAGTAAAAATAAAAGTTTTAAACTATAAAAATTAAATATATATAAAATAGTATACATTTTATGCTTTAAAAACGCTACGTATTTTGTTTTATTAAAATAAGTAAGCTAGTTAATTAAAGATATAAAAATATATATTAATAAAATTAAACAAAGTTTGCTTTATTTTTAAAGGGTTTACTAATAAATTAAGTAGTAAATATTTAAAGTTAAAGCTAATTTAGCTTTTTTTTAATATTGCAATATTTGCTAATATATTTTTTTATTTTAACATATTTTCTGTAATTTATAACTATTTTACACTTTTTTTTTATTTTATTTTGTATTTAAACCTAGATTTTTTTTTAACCTTAAACATAGCATTTATATAAGCTATTTTTATAAAAGTTATTGCTTTTTGCTTAAATTACTACAATAGTATTTCTATTAAACATTTATAGCTATATAGCAAAAACAAATATTAATATTAAATATATTTAGCAATATTAAATAAAAACAAAAAATAATATATAGTATTAAGCATGTTAAACTTTTATACTAGTATGCTTTTATAATAAAAAGTTGCATATTTAAAATTGCTATTTTTTGCTTTAAAAAATGCTAGCATAACTTTTAATAGCTTGCTAAACTACTTTATTTTAAAAGAAAATTTATTATTAAAATTACTTACTTAAAAAGTAATAAGCTTATTATTTATAGAAGTTTTGTTATGCTTAGTACTGCAAAAACTTAATTTGTTTTTGCTAAACATTATAATTATAAGTTGTAAGTATAATATAGTATAAAATATAACCATTAATAAAATAATTATAATAATAGTTTATTTTAGTAAAACAGTTAGCTTTATAATTAAAAAAAAAATATACTACTTATATAAAGTAAATAAAGTATGCATTTATAAGCTTAGTAATAATAAAAAGTTAGTTAAGTTAAATAAAGCTAAAAAAGTAAGCATTTAAAAAAAAAATAAAATTTGTAAAAAATGCAACAAGTTTATAAACTACAGCTAAAATTATAGTATACTAAGTATATAAATAAGTTTATAAGTCCTATAATTACTTATAATTACTAAAATAAAAAGCAAGTATATAAGTGCAAGTACTAAAGTAAATAAGTTATATTTGTATACTTTTCTTTAGTAATATTAAAGTAATACTTATTATAATTAAAAGTTGGGTTTTTTTTTAAGTATGTAAACTTTAAACTTATTAGCATATATTTTTTATTAGCAAAGCTTATTAAGTTTATTTTTAATTTAATTAAACTAGATTTTTATTTCTTTTAATTTACGTTATTTAATAATATACTAAACAAAAAATGTACTATATAACAATTTTAAAGTTTATAATTTAATAAAGCTACTTACTATAAGCACTATACCTTTTTATAAACTAGATTTTTATTTTTTTTTTAAAAACAGTAATATAAAACAATCCTAATGTTTACAACTTAACAAAGCTACACTTATTACAAGCATTACGCCTTTTTATAGTTTAAATCTTTATTTTTTTTTTAAAAACAGTAGTATAAAATAATTTTAATGTTTATAACTTAACAAAGCTATACTTACTACAGTTATTATGCTTTTTTATAAACTAAATCTTTATTTTTTTTTTAAAAATAATAACATAAAACAATTTTAGTGTTTATAACTTAATAAAGCTATACTTTTTATAAGTACTATACCTTTTTATAGTTTAAATTTTTATTTTTTTTACTTTGCGCAATTTAACTATATATTAAAAATAATAGCATAAAACAATACTAATGTTTATAACTTAATAAAGCTACACTTTTTATAAGCACTACACTATTTTAGCAAGTTATAATAGCTTTAGCTTATTATACTACTTAAAAACTAAAATTTATGTATTAATATTTAAAAGCTTTAACTTTTTTATAATTTTGCTTTTTTTTTTTTTACTTTAATAAAAACTAATATTTAACTTTTTATTTTTAAACCTAAGCTATAACAAACTTTCTTTAGCGCTTTTTATATAACTATACTTAATACATAATTTTAAAACTAAATATAAATCTTAATAAAAAAACAAAACTATTATATAATAAGTTTAATAAGTTCTGCTTTATTAAAACGTAAATATATAAAGGTTTTTAATTTATAACTAAAAATATTTAAACTTATATAAAAAATAAAGAACTTTTTTTTATAAATGTTAATTAATAACTAAGTAAAAAATTTAGTAATTAAGTTTTAAGAAAATTTAAGCTGCATTAACCTTTATGCTATGTTATAATTTCAGTTTTTTTAGGTAAATTTTGGTTTACTGTTATTTATAACTATACTTTTTTTTTTGCTATAGTATTTAATTTAGAGCTACTTAATATAAAACAACATATTTAAGCTTTTAAAGCTAATTTTATTACTTTTTTATAGCAGAGTTATATTTTTATATTTAAATATTATACATTTAAATAAATCATAAGTTATAAATAAACTTAATACAAAAAGTAAGCTAATAGTTAATATATTTTAAAATTTATTCGAGCTTACATACAAAAAGGTTATTATAATTAAATAGCTTTAAAACATTACTTTTTTTATTTTATATGCTAAGATTAATTCTAAAAATATTTAATATTATATTACTAAGCTTAGCAAAATATTATTAAGCTAATTTTATAGCTAAAACTAAATAAGTTTAAGTTAGATTAATATGCTAAAAAAAATATAAATATATTTAAAAAAAAACAGAAGTAATACAAAAAAAAAATTTATATATTTAATAAATTAGTGCAATATAATCTATTAATCCTAAAAGAATACAAAAGTAAAGTTATTAAACTTATTAATTATATAAAAAAAAAAGATATATTTATAAACGTTATAAGGTTTAAAAATCTTACTGCTATTTATAAAACTTTAGCTTTTGCTAACTTTAATTTTACTACTATTTATAGTTATTTAAAAAATATAGTTTTTACTTAGTAAAGTTATTAATGCTAGAAAAAAATCTATAGTTTTTTATTTTTTTTAAAAGATAACACATAAGAACTAAATATTTATAACTTAACAAATAACTTAAAAATACTATTAAAAAGGCCTTTATTAAAACGTTTATGTTATAATTGCTAGTTGCTTTAATTGCTAAAAATCTATAAATAGCAAAAAAACTAAAAAACACTGTTTTAACTATTTTTTAAACCTTTTAGTTTTATAAGTTATAAATATATAAACTATACTATTAAGCAATAAATTTAAAGCTATTATAAAAGCAAAAAGTAAAATAATAACTTATTTAAAAGCTAAACTTTTAAAACATGTAGATTTTTTAGTAATACTTAAGTTTATTAAAAAAAAAATTGTGTTTTAATATAGAGTTTTTATTAAAATTAAGTGCAACAATAGCTTTAAGTTTAAAAAAAAAATAAAAAACGTAATAAATACTTTAAAATATAAAATAAACTATAGCTTTGCTTATTATTTTTAAGCTTAAAGCTTTATTAAAAAAGGCTATAAACTAATAAAAAAAAGCTTTATATAAATAATAAATAAAACTAAAAAAAATTAGCTAAATTACTTAAACTTAGTAGTATAAACAAATTGCACTTTTGTATGCTATTATAGCTATAGCTTATATAAGCTAATATATAAAAAAATGCTAATTTTATTAGTAAAAAATATAATACTAACGTAAAAAGTAATTAAATAGCAATATAATATCTTTTATAAAAATTTTATTAAAGCTAAAGTTAAGTAGCTAAAACGCTATAACTAAAATGTTATAAAAGTTAAAGCAATTATAACTAAAAAAAAAAAATTAGCTATAAAAACTAAATCTTAAAAAAATGCTTATAAAATTAAATAACTACTTAAAAAAAGCTTGCTTATTTTTTTTTATAATACTATGCTTTTAATAAATAAGTTTAATAACAAAAAACTGCTATATTAATAAATTAGCTTTTATTAAGTTAAAAAAAAAATTAATTATAAATAATACTAACTAGCAAAATTATTAAAAAAAGAATTAAAAAGGTTATTTTTTGCTAAAAAATTAAAGCAATTTATATAAAATAACCAAAAGTACTAAAAGCTAAAAAATCTTAATTTTAATATATAAACTATTAGCGTAGCAGCTATTTATTAAAAAGCTAACTAAAATAATAAAACCTTTAATAATTAAAGCTATAATAGTTAAGCTGCAAAAAGCAAAAAAAATATAACAAATTATATAAGCTTTTTAAGTTTAAAAAGCCGCAGTATAACTTTTAGCGCTTTAAACATTTTAAGCGCTAAAAAATATAATAGCTTACTTTATTTTTTTTAGCTACTATATTATAAAGCAGTTTAAAAAGTAATAACTAATAAAAGCTAAAACAACAAATTTTTTTTTTTTTACTTTTTGTTTTTTTACTAATTGTTTTGTTTTTTATTTTTACTAATTATATAAGTTTATATAATTAAGTTATAATATATAAAACTATTTTACTTTATTTAAAACTAAGCATATTTTTTATAGCTTTTTTTTTATTAGTTTTATATTTGTTAGTTTTATAGCAACTTATTTATTAGCACTTTTTTTACTATTATACTAAAAACATAAATCTTTATTTTATTTTAATGTTTTTTAAATAGCTTAGTAGCTTAGTTTTAATGTAAATTATTATTGCTTTTTTTTAAAAATGCGTAAAAACAAAAAAAACAAAAGTAAAAACTATTTATTAGTTTTAATTATTTAAGTTTATTTTGCTGCACTAATGCTTACGTATAAGTTTTTTTACTTTTAATTGCTTAGTTATTTTTGTTTAAAACTAAACAGCGCTTTTTACTTTTAATTTAAACTATTTAATACTTAATAAAAATCTTAGAACTGCTAAAAAGCAAAAAATACTATTATTGCACTTCGTAAAATTACTAGTTTATATTTTACGTGCTTAAACTACTAGCAATAATCTAAAGCTGCTATTAAGCAATAATAAACACTTAGTAAAACAACAAACGTTTAAGCAAAGTTTAAAGCAAGCTTAATTAAAGCAAAATCTTGCTATAAAAAACTAAGCAGAAGTGTTTATTTATATAAAGCTAAAAAAATAAAAACTAAAAAAAAAACAGAAAAAAAATTTAATAATTTAGTATTAATAATTTTTATTTTATATATTTTAAGCTTTTTATTATAAAAGTTTTATATATTTGCTTTTATAAGTGTTAAAACTTAACTTTTTATATAATAATTGTTCTTTTTTTATTTATTACGCTTAAAAAAAAGTTTGTAAACTATGCAATAAAAAAAAATAATTGCAAATTGTATTAAAAAAAGCATTGCTATATAAGCAAATTGTTTAATTTTTTTATTTTATTTTACTTTATGTAATTTATTTGATTTATTTTTTTAATTATTTTTTAAAACATTAAAATATTATATTAATCTTTTAAGTAATACTAAATTATTGCTTACTAATATAATATATAATAAGCTAAGCAATAAGATTAGCTTAAAAAAAATAATTTAATTTACGTTTTAATTTAGTTTTTTTTTTAGTTAAACAAATAAAGAAATTTCTAAATAAAGTTATTTGTTTTTTAGAGTTTTTAAGCGTAAGATTTTTTTTAATTGCTGCAGTTATTATGCTAGCTTTAAGATATTTAGCTATATTACTTTAAAACTTGTAAAATAAACAGTTATATAACTAAATAATAAACATATAATTAGTATATATATTAAACTTTTATTTTGAAATAATGCAGCAAAAGAAAAAAAAGGAAAGTTTTATATACTTTTTGCTTTTAGCTATTATTAATATTTGCTTGTAATGCTTATAAAATATAGCATTTTAAATTTTAAACAACTATATAAATATAGCTATAAGCTAACAAAAATTATAAAAAATCTAGTATATATATTTGCTTTAAAGACTGCTTTTAGTTGCTTTTATATATAGTAAGCAAGCTTTTAAATACTATTGCTTTTTTACTTAAGTAAAGCTAGCTTAAATATGTTAATTTGTATAATATTTAAAAAAGAAATTATAATTAACTTTTTATTAAATATATTTGCTGCTAATATTATTACTAAGAATTTTAATTTTTAAATAGCTTAATGCTTAGTTATATAAAAAAAAAAAAAGTTAGCTAAATAAAAAAAACAAGATCTAAAAAAAAAAAAAGCACGTATATTTTGCTATTTATTAGTAAACTTAACTTTTTAAATATTATAAATAGAACTATTTATTAGCTAAGCAATATTAATTTTTTAAATATTAATAAATTGCTATAATGCTTTTTAATTGTTTAAAACCTTATTAATAACGTAAGAATTTTTTTTTGCGTGCTTAATTAAACAAAGATTAATTATGCTACTTAAAGCTAAAAAATCTATAACAAAAGCATAAACTAAATAATTTAAAGACTTAAGCGCTAAAGTAAAAAATTGCAAAAAAAATTAAAGCTTTAAAACTACATAAAAAAAAACAGATTAAAAAAAAAAACAAGCCTTTTTTTTATATTTAGCAAAGCTTAAGTTATTTACTTTGGTATTAGTTATAATAGTTGTTTAAAAAAAGTAAATTATAAATATATTAAGAAAAAATTAAAAAATAACTATTTAATTAACTAAAACTATTTTACTTGCTTATTTTTTAATTAATATTAATGCAAACATATAAAAAATAATTATTATAAAGGCATTTAGCAATTAATAGTTTATTTTAGTAATAAAATAATTAATTAATAAATTAAAAATAATATAATAAGTTTATAAAAAAAAGGTATATTAGTTTAAAGTTACGTATTTTAGCTTTTTTTTTATTATATTTGCTTTATTAAACTTTTTACTTATATTTAACTTTATTATTTTATTTACTTAACAAATTTTAACTTTTTGCATTTTATATAAATGCTTTTAGTATTTATATTTAAAAAATCTTATAATTACTAAAAAGTAATAATTTAAATTAATAATTAAAAATATTAAACTATATATAGCAAGTAATATTAACTTTAATATTTATATTTTATATTTTTTACTTAAGTATATAACATTATTTGCTTTTATACTTTTAACTTATATTAGGTTTTTTAACTTGCTTATACTTTTTATTTAATTATAAAACATAGCAAATATATATATACGCTTAAACATTAATAAAAATTACTTTTATTATATATATATGCTTTTAATTATTATATTTTTTATTTTTAAAGAAATTATTAGTACTATAGATTAGCTAAAAATAGCATTATTTCTTTTTAAAAGCATTAGTAAGCTGCTATTTTATGCTAAAAGGTATAAGCTTTAAGCATAACAAATAACAAAACAAAAAATGAAAAAAAAAAGGAAAAAAAACAAGTATATATATGCAAACTTTATAACTAGCTATAAAAAGCTTTTCTTTAAGAACTAAAAGCTTTTTAAAAATAGCTTTAAAAAAAAGCTAGTATTTATTAATAGCTTAAAATACAAAAAGTATTTAGTTTATATGCCTTTTTTATAAATTAATAAGCTAAATGCAAAAAATATTTAGCTAAAAAACGTATTGCTTTTTTTAGTTAACGTTTTTTTAAAATCCGTTTTAAAGTTTTTTTTTACTAAAAAAGAAGTAACTTTTATAAAATGCTTGTTTTTTAAAAACTTAAAAAAAAGCAAAAAAGTAGTACTAAAAAACTGCTTTAGCTATTTGTTCTTTAAAAATAATAAAGCTTGCTAGAACTCTTTTTTAAATTTAGTTCAATAAATATAAAAAGAATTAATATTTATAATATAAAAGGAATATTATAATAAAAAAACGTTAAAATATTAGTAGTTTATAGTATATATAATTTTAAAAAAAAATATTTACTTTTTTAATTTAGTGCATAATAAAAAAATAATTATTTTTTAGAAAAAAGTTTATTTAGCATACTTTATTACATAAAATCGCTTAATAAACGCAAATAAAACGTTATTTTATATGCTTAAACTAACAAAAGGATTTTTAGGAAGATTTTTCTAAACTACAAGCTAAATGTTTAAATTTATAGCTACAAAAGGTCTTGCAATATTAATACAGTTTTTATTTATAATTAAAAATTATTATAATAACAATAATTTATATTTTAATAAGTTTAACGTTATATTTATAAAATCTTTAATAGTTTTAGTAATAAAGCTAAAACTATATAAAAAATAAAAACCTATAATATAAAAGCTAAACATTTTGCAGTTAATATTTATAAAAGCTTTAAAAAAGCTACTACTAAAAAAAGCTTTAAATAATTATTAAAAAAATAATAACTTTAAATATTTTAATAAGCTTAAGCTTTATAATAAACAAAAACTAGTTTATTGTTTTTTGCTAAATAAAGTTCTAAAAACAATATATAAAAATAATAAGCAGTAATAGCTAAAGACTTTTTTTTTAAAACAACAAATAGCTATTAAAAAAACTTACTAGTATAAATAAAAATATTTAAATCATTAAAGAAGTTTTATTGTTTTTAGCTGCTATAAGAACTTTTATAAAGTAAACATAATATTATAAAAGTTTAAAGCTATTTATATTATAAACGTTTTTATAAAGCTAAACGCTAAAAAATAGCTAAATAAACGCAAATTAAAAGCTTTACTAAATATGTTGCTTTAGTTATATATAAATAAAAAAAACAAAACTTTAAAAATAAGTATTAAGCTTAAGTATAGCTAGTTTATAAAAAACTTTTTTATAAACTAATAAAATATAAAGTAAGCTGCAATAATTGCTAAAACTTCTTAAATAAAATATTTTATAATAAAATATTGCTTAAATAATTACTAAATTATTATTTTTGTTAATATTATTTTAAAAGTAGTATATATTTTAAACTTTAAATATATTATTAATAAAAATAATAAATAAGTTTTCTAAAGATTGCAAAAATATTAAGCAATAAAGCATTTTAATATAAAAATTATTTTAAGTTATTTTATACTTTTTTGCTTTTTTTAGCGCAATACTTATATGTATAAATTTTTTAAGCCTTTATATTTATATTGCATATTTTGCAACTTAATAAACTAGTTTTTAAAAAAAAGCATTAATAATTAAAAAAGTTATATATAGCTTATTATTTTTATAAAAAAAAGCTTTAAAAAGCACTTTAGTTTTAAATTACTAAAAGATTTATGTTTATTGCTTTTAATAAGCATTAAGCTTTATAAACTTTTATAAGCATTAAATATAATTTTTTTTAAATCTAAAAAAACAGTTTTTACTTTATTAAGCATTAAAAATGCAAAAAACAAAAGCAAAACGCTAGAAAAAAGGCTAAATACTAATTGTTCTGTTTTTTTAATACTTTTTACTTTAAAGCGCAAAAAGAATTTCTAGCAAAAAGAACTAATGTTTATACTAAAAAAGTTTTATTACAAGCAATATAAAGATGTTTTAAAGGTATAAAATTACTTTGCTATAAATATATTTATAAATATTTTTTTTTTTAAGTATAGCAAACTAAATATAAAACTTAGCTAAGCTTAATAGTTTAAAAAAAAAAAAATACAAACTTTTTATAAATACCCTTTTAAAAAAAACGCTAAGCATTTTTAAAAGCTTTTGCTTATATATTTAAATATATAAAAAAGCTAAAACTAGTTTTAATAAAGCTAAAATACTTTTGTAAGTGCTAAAACTTAAGCTACTTTTAAACATAATAAAAAAAATAAAAAAAAACTTATAAAACTAAATAAACAAAAGAAAATAATATTAACTTTATTTAAAAAACATTAATAATAAAAAAAACTTTATAATTATAAGTATTAAAATAAACTAAAAGCAGTTATATTTTAATAAAAAAAAATTAAAGTAAAGTAAAGTAGCTAAATAAGCTAACTAGCTAATTAAAGTAAGTTTAAGCTAAATTATATAATAAAAATAAAAGTATAAATATTACGTTAAATTTAAAAGCATAAACTTAAACATTATAAATAACATAATAAAAATTAGCTATAATTGCTTTATTTATATTATTAAATAGCTTTTTTATTAATTGTTTTATTTTTTAATTTATATATAGCTTAATTGTTTAAATATATAAGTTATAACTTATTTTTTTGTAATTAAAGTGTTATAGTAAATTTAGCGCAATTATATTGCTTTATTTTAATAAATAAGCTAAAAAAAAAGTAGTTATAAGGTTTTTAAAAAAGAAATTTATTATGTATTTAGTAATTTAGCGTTATAGTAAAGTTATAATATTTAATGCATAATAAATTTTATAATTGCTTTATTTTTTAATTAAATATATTATTTTTTTGCTTTTATAGTTTTATGTTTAGAATTTAATGCTATTATTTTTAGTGCTTTATTATATTGTGCTTTATTTAAAAAGCTATAGTTAATATTTTATAATAAGCAGCTTTTTAAAGTTTATAACTAGCAGTTTGCTTTATAATAAATATTTAAGTTTTGTTTAATAGTTATAGTAAACTTTTCTTAGTTTAATAAAAAGCCTAGCTTATTATTGCTTTATATTTAAAGCTTACTATTATTGTACTAATATAGCTAACTATAAATTAATTAATTTTTTAGTTATATTATAATAATTAAGCTTTTTTATATTTAAAACTTATTTAGCTATTATATATATATTTTTTTTTTTAGGTTACTATAATAATTAGTACTTTAGTTAAAATTTTATTTGCTTTTTTAATTTGCTATAAGCGCTATTATATATAGTACACTAGTTTATAAAAAGCTAGATTATTTTTTTTAGCTATTTATATTAACATATTAACAACCTTTATTTAAGTATTTTTTATGTTAATAAATATGCTTTAAATACTGCATATATATTAGTAAAAAGTATTATATTCTTTTTATTAATTTTAAGTAAGATTATTTTGGAAATTTAAGCATAAAACAATAAGTTTTATATAATATAATTAAAGTAGCTATAATATATAATTTATAGCTATAAAATAAATTAATAAAAATAAAGCTAATATTAATATGCAAATTATAAAAGTGCTTTGCTTTTTTTTATTTAAACTATAAGCATAAATATTAATACTAATGCTACATTTTCTGTTAATTTTTTAATTTATTTATAGTATAGCACTGCTATTATTAACTTAGCTAACTAAGTTTATTGCAAACCTTTTACTATAATTATAATGCAATAAACATAATTATTAACTTTAAAGCTTTAAGTATATTATAAATTATGTTATAAAAAAATATATAAAGCTTGTTGCTAAATATAAGCAGTAATAAATAAACAACTAAAAACACTTTTTTAGTTTACTTTATAAGATTTTAAAGCAGCAATAATATTTATTGCTTTTTAATAAAAGTTATTTTAAGTTTGCTATATATTAACTAATTTAAAAGCATTAATATTTTTAGTAAGCAGCGTTATATAATTAATATAAACATTATAGCTTTTAAAAACTTTATTTATAGCTTAAAGCTTTGTACTTATAAAATAATTCTAAAAAACTTTTATAAATATTTGCATTTTATATATATAATAGTTAGCTTTAATTATATTTATAATTTATAGCATATAAGTTTTGTTTATTTAGCAGATTTAGCAATTAAGATTTTTTAAATTTTGTTTAGCATAGCGTAAAAAACTTAAATAGCTAAAGCATTTTAATTATAGCAAATAGTTTAACAACTTAAGCATTAATAAGCAGCTTAAACATTTAAAAAACAAAAAATCTTAGCATAATAAATAGTTGTTATAATAAACAAAATTATTAAAACAAAGTAAAATAAACAGATGTATACGTATATATATAAATAAATAGTATTTAGTATAACACTATATAATAATAAAAGTTATTAAAGTACTTAAGTATTATTAATATGTAATAAGTACTTAAGTAAGTAATAAGTATTAATTAAAGCTTAAATTATTTATAAAAGCTACTTTTATATTTATAATGGTATTAGAAATTTATAATATAATAAAAGCTATTATATTATAACTTATAAAATAAAAAATATAAGATCTAGTTATAAAAGCTAAATATACTTTTACGTTAAAAAAATAAAAGCTAGTTTTAAGTCGAATGTTAAAAATAAAGCACTGTTTTATTTTAGCTAACTAAAGTTCCAAAAATAAGCATTAATTTAATATATAAAAATGTTCTTTAAACTTTTTTATAAATATTAGCGCTTTTGTTTTTTAAACCTAAGTATATATATTTTATAGCTAAAACTATAGCTTGCTTTTTTGTTAGTAAGTATTTATATAAACTATAAGTTTTTTTAAAAACGCTATGCTTAAGTTAAGTTTTTAAAACTTTTATAGTAATATTTTTTAAAGGTTTAAAGATTAAAATATTACAAACTTGCTATGTTTTATAAAAAACTGTTTTAATTTTATAAAAAGAAAAAATCTTATTATAAATTTTTTTTATTTTAAAAAAGTCTTAAAAAAGTGCTATTTTTTTGTAATACTATATTTTAGTTAATAATGCTACTTTTTGCTAAGTAAGGTTAATTATATAAAGCTTTTTTAAAAAAGCAGCTAATTATTTAGCAGTTAATTAAATGCTTTTAAAAGTAATGCTAAAACGTAAATATATGTTTTAATAAATGTTATTTTATTAAAATAGCACAAGATTTTCTAGATAATAGCTTGCTTTTTTTAAAGCTTGCTTTTTTTATTTATAAAATTTAAGTAAAACAGTACTATTAAATAATACGTTATTTTTAAGATAAATCTTTTTATTTTTTATTTTATATATTATGTTTAAAATTATCGTTTTATTTTTTATTAATTTGTTAGTTTTAAGGGCTTAAGAAATTAATAGTGTTTAAATTAAAGCTATAATTAGGTTATTTTTGTTGCTTAATTTATATGCAGGATTTTTAGTTTTTATAATTGTTAATTTTTTAGCGTTTTTTTGCTTTAATGTTTTTTTTATTGCAACTAAAAATATTTTAAATAATTGATTATTATTAAAAGCAGCGTAGACTTTTTTATTATTTTATATTCTTAAGTTCTTAAGAAATTCAATATTTTTTTATATAAAAAAAGTTAAAAAAACTGCTAATATTATAGTATTACATAAGTTTTAATTTTTTTAAAAGTTTATACTTGTATATTTTTTTAAATTGTATATTTTTAATTTTCTTTTTGTTGCTTTTTATTAATTGTTAGATTTTTTATTTAAAGTTTAAAACTTTTGTGCTTTATATAGCTTTTTTATTAAGCTAGTAGTTTAGCAAATATATATTAGTTTTTTAATTGCTAACGTTTTTAAGTTTTTAAGTTTAAGCTTTTAATATAGTTTATTACTAGTATAATAATTTAGCTTGTTTTTAGTATTATGCTAGCTATTATATAAAAGCCTTAAAAATATAAACTTATTTAAGATTTTATAATAAAGTTTATTTTTAGTAACAAAAAATAAATAGCTTATTTTTTGCTAACTATATATAGCAAAAAAAATAACAATTTTTTATTTATTTAAATAGTAGTTTTAAAGCATTTAATATATTTAATAAAATTATTAGTTTAGTTAAACTTTTTTTAAATTATATTAGTATCTTAAATAATAAAGCTGTTTTTATTAATAAAAAAATCTATAATAATGCTAGATTATGCTTTAAAGTTAATAATTCTAGTAATATTACTTTTATAGATCTTGTTTTTTATTTTTATAGTAAGCTTTAAACAAAGTTATATAAATTTTTTTAGCTTTATAACGCTTAAAAAAGTAGCTAAAATACTTTGCAGTTTTATTAGTAAAGCTATTATAAAACATAAATTTAAAAAGCTTATATGTTTCTAGTTAAAATAATTTATTAAACTTAAGTTTTTTTTATTATAAAATTTATACTTTAGTGTTTTTTTAAATAAGTTTAAATTACTACTATTAGCATAATTGTTATGTTTTTTATAAATTTTTAGTTTAAAGAAATTAAAGCTTTAGTTTGCGCTTTATAAAATTATTAATGCTAGTTATATTAGCTTTTTAAGCCTATTTACTCTTTTTAGCGTTATTAACACAAAATTAGCACTAAGCTAAAGTTTAGTTAAAAATACTACTTTTTTAAAAAGCAGTAAAAGTATAACAATTAGCAACTTTTATTTTTTTAGGTTATTTTTAAATAATAAATATATAGTATTACATTAGTTTAGAATTTTTAAAAGCATTTTATTAAACTTTAATTTGTTTTTTAATGTTTAAAAGTTTAAAGCAATATAAGCAAAAAACAACATTATTTAATTATTTTATTAGTTTTAATTGCAAACAACTTTTATTATTTTATAGTAATGCTTTTTTAAAAAAGCAGTTATAAAGCTAAATTAAAGCATATAAATATATATAATAAAACTGTTATAATTTATTTTATTGTTAATTTGCATTACTAAATAATTTAATAGAAAGCTAGTTTTATAAGTGCTATTTAATAATCTTTGTTTATTAAGTTAATTAACTAACTATAATACTAGCTAAAAGCTTGCTTATGCTTTTTTAGCTGCTATTTATTAAGATTTTATGTTTTTTTTTAAAAAGTTTACGCTTTTATAAAAAAAGGCATTTTTTATGTTTATTTAAGTTAAGATTTTATGTAATAAAGTTTTTAGTTAAGCTTTATATTTTAACTTATTGCTTTTTTTTTTAAAACAAGCTATAGTATGTTTAGCTTAATTTATTAATTTAAACCTTTACTAAAGTTATTTAAAAGCAGTAGTATTATTTTTTGCAATAGCTTAAGAATTTTTGTTGCTTTAAAATATAATTTAGCTTTTATTTAAGCAATTGTTTAAATAAAAACATTAAAGTACTTTAGAACTTCTATTATAAAATTTTTAAAAGTAACATTTGTTTTTTTGTTTAAAAAGTTTTTAGATTTTTTAGCTTACATTTTTTCGAATTTTAAATTTCTTTTTGTAAGTTTTGCTTTTTGTATCTTTTAAGGTTTTTAATAATTAAAACTTTTTGTTTTTAATAAAGTATTTTGCTTAAAAAAATTATTGTTTATTTATATATTTTTAGTATTAAATTAAATAAAAGACTTATTGTTATTTAAATAAACTTTTTTAATTGTTTAATTTATAAAGGGCTTTTTTTTTAGCTTTTTAGGTTTTTTTTTATTTTTTGTTTAATAAAAAGCAGCTTTCTTTAATAAAGGTTTATAATAATTAGCTTAAAATACATTTATGCTAATTTTTTTGCTTAGTATATAGCTTTATAACATTTTAATGCTATTTATATTATAAAAAGTGCTTTATATAAAGTTTTAATTAGTTATAATAAAGCTATTATTTAGCTTGCTATTTATTAAGTTGTTTTTTTTAATATTATAAGCTTTTGCTAATTTTATTTTATAAAGTATAAAGGTTTAATTATTAGATTTTTTACTTAAAAATTAAGCTAGCTGCTTGTTTTTTAGCTAGTAAAGTTTTTTATTTTTTAGTTCTTTTTGTTTGCTTTTTATTTTAGCATTTAAATTTTTGTTATTTAAAACAAAGTTTTTTTTTTAGAATTAATAATAAGCTTTTTGCTTTAGCAGCTTATTATTGCTTAAAATAAAGTTATATATTTATTTTATTGCAGCATTAAGTATTTCTTTTTTATTTTTGCTAATCTTTATAACTTTTAAAAGGACTTTTATACATTTAAAGCTTGCAGAAAATTTTAGCTCTTTTAAATACTATTTAAAGTTCTAATATATAATGTTTTTTTATTTTAATTCGTAAGCAAAGCTGCACTTATAAACGTAATAATTGTTTATATTATATTTTTAATAAATAGTTACTTTTGCTAAATAAAGATTATTTAACTTTATTTATTATAAGAAATTAAACGATTATTTATTTTGTTTTTATTTTTTAAAATTATATTTACTTTTTTATAAATACTTAAAAGTTATAGCATTAATACTAAATATTTGCTTTTTTAATAAGTTTATGTTAATTTTGTAATATTATAGTGCTTATAGTTCTTAATTAATAAGCTAAACATATTAATTTTATAGTTTTTTTAGCATTTTTTTTAGTTTTTCTTTTATAATTGCTACGTTTTTTTGTTTTAACTTTAGCTATTATATTTGCTTAGTAATATTATTTATATTTTAATTATAAGCAAAGTATTAAGCTAGTTTTACTTGCTGCTTTTTAATAATAACTTTTTTAGTAGCTAGTATAATTATGTTAATAGCTAGCTTAATAGCATTAATAATAATATATAAAAGTTTATTAAAGTTATAATTATATAAATAATTAACTTTTTTTTATGTTTTATATGCTTTTTTTGTTTTTTTAAAGTAAAGATTAGCTTAGATTTTCTATTTATTTAAATGTTTAATGTTTTATAAAAATTTTTATATAACATTTTATTTAAGTTATTATATAACTTTTTAAAGAACTTTATTATTTTAGTTTTATTAAGTAAGCTTTATTTTTTTATAGCTTTTTTACTTATAAAAGTAGTATGCTTTTTTTTTTTTTTTAAAGCTTGCTTATTTAAAAATAAGTACTATAAAAAAGCAATAGCTGCGTTTTACGTAAAGTCTTTAAGCAATAGCTAGCTTATAACTAAAAAACTTTACTTTTTATTTTTTAATAAAAAATAGTATTAGCTTAAAAAACAAAGTATATTTTTAATTATTAACTATTTTTTATATTAATGTATAAACTTAGACTTGTTTAGTATAAATAAGCGTTAAATTTGTTTATATTATAACTTTTAAAAGTTTTAGTAACATTTATTTTTTTTTAAGCTTGTTTTTTATTTTTTTTGTTTATACAAAAGCAATTGTGTTTTTTTTTTTAAAAAGCATTAGTTTTCTAGTGAAAATTTCCTTTTTTTGGCTCTTTAAAGGTTTTTAGCAATAAGTTTTCTAGCTATACTATTTTAAAAATTATACTAGCTTTTTAATACTTAATTATTGTTTTGCTAAAAAAAATAAAAACGCTTTATAAGCTAAGCTAAAAAAAACAGTTTAACATTTTTACACGTTTATTTTAAGCTTTATTAATTAAAGGCTGCTAGCTTAAATGCTTATTGCTAATTATAGCTAAACTGCTTATATTAAGCAAATTTTGCTTATTGCTAGCTAAAGCAGCTAAATATAATATATTATAACTTATATATAAAAATTATAGCAATTAATTAATAAATAAATTAAACATATAAATTAATAATAATAAATTGTTTGCTTATAGGTTTTATAGTATTATTTATTATAAATAAAAAATCGCAGTAATATAATCATGCTAAATTTACTATAATACTTTAATTGCAAAAAAATAAGTTATAACTTATGCATTTAAGCAATTAAACTATATATAAATTAAGAAATAAAACAATTAATAAAAAGGCTATATAACAATATAAATAAAGCAACTATAGCTAATTTTTATTATGTTGTTTATAATGTTTAAGTTTATGCTTTAAAATTTAGCGCAATATTTACTTTTTTATTTTTACTATATAACTTAGCTTAAACCTACTTTAATTAGCTAGTTAGCTTATTTAACTACTTTATTTTACTTTAATAATTAATAATAAAAAGCTAACAATAAAGAAAATATTATATATTACTATAATATAGCTAATATAATAATAATATAGCTTTAAGATTTTAGTATGCTTAATAAACATATATTTTATAAATATTAGCTAAATATAACTTTATTGCACTAAGTTATTTATTTTTATTTTTAGAATTAATATTACTGCTAAAAAGCATTATAACAAGCAGTTTATAATACATAAAAGCTAAACATTAATTAATATATGTACTTAAATTAAGCTAAACAAAAATATATATTATAAAGAATATAATAGCTAAAGCAAAGTAGATTTTTAAATAACTACAATAAGTTAGCAGCTATTTTTAGCTACAAATTAAATTTATAAACATATTAAAGTAAACATAAGCTAAAATAATAGTAGTAATAATAATAGTAAAGTTAGTTATTAAAACAAGTAAAATTAGCAAAAGTAAGCAAACAAGCATTTTTTCTAATATTTATATAATTAATACTTTAGCTATGTATAGCTTTATTAGCTATTTTTATAATTAATACACTTTTATATAAATTATATTTTATTTTTTAACTTTAATAATGCTTAAAAAATCTTTACTTAAGTAAATTATAGCTTTATTAGTAACTTTTTTTTTTATTTACTTTTAAATAACCTTTTTAACTATATATATTTGTATATATGCTATACTATTTAAATATAGATTAAATATATTAGTATATATATTATGTATAAATTAACTATTAATTAAAATAGCTAGACATTTCTGCAAGGCTATTTTAGAACTTTTAATAGCTAAACAGTTCTGCAAAGCTATTGCTAAACTAAATTTATCTTTTTTGTAGTATTAACTTATATAAACTGCTTTTAAATATATATTAATTGCAACTTAATAATACTTCTAGTAAAATAGCTTAAATTAAATAATTAGTTTATTATATTTTTGCTAGCTTTTTTATTTTTAATAACTTTATAACTAAACACTTTTATTAGATTATTTAACCTTTTAAACTAATACTTTTTTAAGTTCTTTAAAATACTTAGCGCATAGTATAATTAGTGCTAGTTTTAAAATACCTTTACTTTTTAATCTAAAAATCTTATTTTTAAGCAGTAATACTTTTATGCTTTTGCTGCGCTATTAACGTATAAACTTTATAAATCTTATAAATATTTAAAATTTCCTTAAAAACCGAAGTACTTTATACGTAATATAATTTATATTGTTCTAAGAATACTTATGCTTTTTTAAATAGCTTATAGTATATAAGTTATTTTAGGTTGTTTTTAGGACCTTTTTTTAATTATATAGTTATTTAATAACATTAATAGCTTTATAAGCTAACTTATATTTATTTAACTAATTAATTTACTTAATATATATAGCTATAAACTTTGCTAAAGGTATAACACTTTTGTTTTTATATTAATTAGTTATTGCTATAAGTATTATTGTTTTAGCCAAGTTTTAAACTAAAGCACTTAGTTAGCTAGTTAGCTAATTAGCTAGCTAATTAATTAACTAGTTAACTTATTTACTTATTTACTAATTTATACTTTTTTTAATTAATAAATATGTTTAACTTAATATAAATTATATTTATAATAAAATAGCAAATTATTGCTTTTAATATAAGTGGTTAAATTTAGTTAATTGAAATTAATTAGCTAATGTTATATTAAATAGCTATTTTGGGCTTTAGCTAACCTAACATTTTACTAAAAAGGCTACTTAAATAAAAATAAAAAGTTAACGCTTTAGCTTAACTTGCTATATAACCTTTAGTTTTTTATGTTATAATTAAAATGTATTGCTAAGTAAATATAACATAATACTATAAAATATGCTATTATAGCATTATTAGTTATTTTCTTTTTTGGAATAATATATTGTTTTATGTTGTTTTATTACATAATATGTTTATAAAAGCCTATAAATACCCTAATTTTTGTATTTTTTTATATTAAAATAAAGCAAAAAAGCTTATAAGAACTATATTTTTTCTTTAAGTATAAAAAAAAAATATAATGTACTTATTTTATAACTACCTTTAAATATACCTAATTAATTAAAACATTAGAAATTTAACATTTAAACAAAATAAAATTAATTAAAGTTAATAATTAAAATATAGCTATTTTTAGTAATATAGTTTATAAAAAGTCCACTATAAAAGCAAAAACATTACAGTAATATTTTAATGCTTAGCTATATAACTAAGCTATATTTAGTTATTAAAAGCTTTTATAAACACATATTTTTTAAGCTATATATATTAGTATTAATACTTATAGCTACTACGTTTTAAGTATTAATAATACTAAAAAATATTGTTAGATCTTGTTTTAAAAAAACAAGTAATTAAAGCTGCTTGTTTTTTATATATATAGCATTTTTTCTTTTTTTTTTTTAATTATTAAAAATGCCTTTAATACATTTATTTTGATCTTTTTAAGAACTAATACGTTTTTGTTTTATACTTTTTATTAAGTTTAAGCAGCATATATTATATGTTACTAGTATTAAAAATGCTTACGCTATAGTACTTTTGTTTAATTAATAACTATACTAGTTTAATTTTTACTAAAGTGTTTTAATGTTTTATGTTTTTATAACATATTCTTATAGTAAAGTATATAAAATAAAGGTAAATTTTTTTGCTTTGCTATATATTGTTTCTATTAATTATAATAAATTTTTATTTATTAATTATTAAATATATTGCTTTTTATAAAAAAATCAAGATTATATATAGTTTTATTATAACTATACTGTTTTAAATTATATTTTTATGTTTTTTATTCTTTAAAAACAATTTATTTTAGTTAATAAAGATCTAGTTATATTATTATTTTATTTGTTATGTTATGCTGCTTTTTTATTTATTTTAAGCTTTTTAGCAATAGTTATTAACTTGAAAAATAGCTTATATATATTATTAATATTTATACGAACTGTATTAATGTATTAATTGTTGCTTTTAGCTACTGTTTAATAACTAGTAGTAGTTTAGCTAAAGTACTTTAAAGTCTTATAATTATAGCTATATAGTATGCTATATAATACTGTTAGTTTTTATTTTTTTACATTTAATTAACAAATTTTGCTAAGCTTACATATTTATTAAAGATTTGCAACAATTTTCCTTTTAATAGTAATAACCTTTAAGAACTATTAGCAATACATAAAATCAGCATTATAACAAACTAGCTATTTATTTATAACTATTATAGTTTGCTTAATATTTAAGCAATAAATGTAGCGCTTAACTTTTTACGTTTTATGTTTTGCTATTTAAAGCTAAATAACAATTAATTAGTTAATAATGTAAAACTAAAAGCTTTGTTTTTAAATAAAACATTATATTATACTTAATACTAAAATAACTTTTATAAGTATAAATTTATTATATATATATTATATTAAACTATTAAAGCTTATAGCTATATAATTATTATACTTAAATTAACTAACAACTAAAACTTTACTACTAAAGTTATATATTATATTACAGTTAACTTATGTTTTATGTTAATTAAATAGCAAACTGCTAAACTACACTATTTATTATTACTATTAAACAACATATGTTTTAGTTACTATATATTAAAACATTTCCTATTATTATTAGCTAAAATAAACTACTATTATACTTTTTATGTTTAGTTTATAAAGTAGGTAATTATAAAGTAAAAAAAACACTAGTAATAATTAAAACATAAGCATAATTGATCGGTTAAGTTAAAAAATAAACAGAATAATTTACATAAAAAAACCTTGTTTTTACTTAAGTAAATATATAATGTACGCTAAAAATAGCTGTTTTATTAGCAGTACAAAGTATAAAAAAATAGCCTAAGTTTAAGTAGTTTATTATGCTATATATATACTTTTAAGTTTTTTGCTATAACTGCAATAAATAGCAATATTTTATAATATATAACTAATATTAATTAATATAAGTTTAGTTTTTTTAGGTTAATAAATAGGTTATAAGTTATTATAAAAAACTTTATAATATTTAAGTTTTGATTTTAGATTTGTTTTTTTTTTAAATCTATTAGTTATTTTAGCTATTTATTGATTTAATTGTAGTAGCATATATATTATAAAGGTAAAATATTTAATAATTATTATTAGCTATTTTTTTTAAGTAAAAAAATTATTTAAATTTTTATAAAATAATAAAATTGATTTTTTTTATAATAAAATTAATGTTTTTTATAGTAAGCAATACTTATTTTACCTTCTGTAGTAATATATTATTTAATGTATAATTAGTTTTATTTGTTTTTATATTATTAAAACGCATATTTAAATAAAGCTGCTTTATAATATTTTAAAATAGTTTTGCAAAACATTTATAAAAAGGCTATTTCTTTTTAGTATGTTAAATATATTTAATAGTTAGTTTAATGCTATAAACGTTTTTATTTAAAGCATTTTAAGCATAAGCTTTTTTTAAAGTAAATAACTTTATTTGTTTTTAAGTATTATAATTAGCATTTGTTATTTTAATACTATTTTTAATTGCAATATAGCTATTTTATAAATATTTGCTTTTATAAGCAATAGTAAATATAAATAAATTTTTTTTATTATATGTTTATAAAACTAGTTTTTAGTTCGTAAAAAATAATAAAGATTCTAGTAGTATTAAGATTATAACGTTAAAAAATTAATTCTTTATTGATTTTATTTTATTAATAAGTATTATATAGTATAAATAGCAAATTAAATAGCTAATATATATAAGATTTTTTAAATAAACAAAAAGATCTCTTGCTTTTATAGTAATAACTAGCATATATATATTATATTTAAAATTAATAATTTGCTAAACAAGAAATAATGCAGCTAAAAAATTTGCTATGTTTTTTTAAGCATTTAAAACATTATTTAAGTAGTATTAAGCTTATAACTTAAATTAAAACAGCAGTTAGATTTTAGGCTTTATACGTAAACAATTTTTTGCTTTTATAGAAATTAATGCATAAAAGCTTAACTAATAGTTTATTAATTAATTTTTTTATAAAAGTAAAGCATAATAGTTGTTTTTTTTTTTTTTAATAACTTTAGGCTTTTAGTTAGCATAAAGCTATTATAGCTAACTGTTTTTTTACTTTTAATCTTTTATTGCTTAATATTAACTTTATAATAAAATTATTAATAATATAATTAAATTTAGTTTTTTTTAAATATTTATTAACTTTTTGAATTTTAAGTTGTATTATATTTTAAAATTAATGTTAAACAAAAGTTTTAAGTACAATACTAAATAAATTTATACTTTTTTTTTAACTTTATAAATTTTAACAACAAATATTTATATTATTATAGCTTTTTTTTTTACTTTAGCAATTTGTTTATGCAAAAAAAAAGTTTTAAGCATTAAAAATTAAAGATATATTTATAACTGTAAGCCTATTTAAAAGAAATCTAAAAAGTTAAATAAAACTAGTTATTATTTAGTAATAATGCTAATAAAAAAAAGAAAATAAGTTTTATTGCAATTATGCTTTTTAAATAAAATGTATAATTACATAATAATTGCATATAATATTACTTTTTATATATGCTATTTTTACGTTTTAAATTAGTTTTTTTAGTAAGCTTATTAAACTTAATTCATTGTTTTGTAAAAAAAGCATTTTAAAAGTAAAAAATAAAAGGCTTTAATAAAAAGCTTAATAATATTGCTAAAAAAAAATTAATTATTAATATAATAAACAATAGTAATAAAACTAACTTTTTAGCTAACAATTGTATACTAAAGATTAAGCTATACTAGTTATAATGCTTATAGTAAAAAGTAACGCTTAAAAACAAATTTTATTAAAGATATAATATTTTTAGTTTTTAACTTTTGCTTTAATAACTTAAGTAGTGCTATTATTTTTATTACTGCTAGCATTTATAAATATATAGCTATTATTTATTATATTAATAACTTAAATAGTGCTAATATTTTTATTACTGCTAAAGATTATAAGCATTTTGCGTTTTTTTTTTTTTTTTTTTAAATATAAAATAACTATACCTTTTAGTTTTTAGCACTAATTTTATTATTACTACTAGAATAAAGTAGCATAAAATAAAGTAGCATAGCTATAAATACTAGTTTAATACTTTTATATATTAAATAAACTATATAGTATATATTTTAGTACAGTAAATTAATTAGTATTAAAAAAATAAAATAATTAAATAAAACATGCTTAATTAATGCTAAATTTCTATAATTTTTATTGTTTGTTTTTTTTATATGTTTTAAATCTATTACTAAGTTTATAAAAAAATAGGTATATTTTTTGTTTAATTATATTATAATTAAGCTATACTTAAATATATTATATAATTACTTTACTTATTATAATTTATTTTATTACTTATTTATATATTTTATATAGCTATATGCAAAAAAGTTAATTAAGCATATATATTAAAAAAAACGTAAGCTTTTTATAAGTTTTAAAGTGCGCTATAAGCTAGCTACTTTAAAACTTAAAAAGTGCTTTAAATTAAAGAAAAAATAACATTAAAAAACATATAATAACTTTTTTTTTTTTTTTTTGTTTTATAAGCATTACTTGTTTATTTAGCTAATTAATATACTATTAACGCTATAGCTAGCTACTAATAAGTTTAAAAAAACAGTAAGTAAGCTAAAAAACATACTAACTATTACAAAAAACTTACCTTTTTTATAAAAAGTAAAAAAGTAAAGTAGCAAAAAGAAAACATAAATGCGTATATAGCATAAAAGCAGCCCTTATATAAAGGTTGCTAAAGCAGCGCTAGCTTAGTTAATAAACTAAACATATTAAATAATTAAGCTAAGCATTTTTAATAGTTAATATATTATTAATTAATTAATTAATTAATTAATTTATTTTAATATTAAGTATAAAGCTTTAGTTACTTTATATACTTTTTAAAAAGTTTTAAATATAGCAAACTTTATTTATAATATAGTAAAATATATTAATATAAAAGGTTTAATTAATTAATTAACTAATTAATTAAGTAATTAATTAGTTTAACTAATATATATAGTATATTACTATTAGATATAATGCTATTTTATGCTTTTAAAAGCTTTATTATTTTAATGCTTATAGTTATTACAACTTAATTCTTTAAGCTAAAAACTATTAGTTTTTTGTTTAGTATGCAGATTATTTAGCAAGTAGTTAACATATTATAAGATTTTAATTATTCTATATATTTTTTTTCTTTATATTAATAAATCTGTTTTTTAATTTAGTTTTTATGTTTATACTATTTAATTTATTTATTAATGCTTAGCAATTAACAAAAAAGCAAATATTTAAAAAGATATTTAGCTTTATATTGCTAAGCAACTATATATTATTTAAATTAGTAAACTTTAATAATTAAACATATATAAATAAGAATTTTTTGCTGCTTTTTTTTTTATTGTTAGTTTTTTTGCTATTATTTGCTGTTTTGTTTAAACATAAAGCAACCTTAAAAAACGTTTTTTTTTAGGCCTTATACTTAGTTATAGCTAAGCTAGTTATATAAGCTATGCTTGTTTAGCTAAAAATAACAAGCGATTTAATAACCTTTAGTACTTTTACTTTTTGTTTTTTAAAACTAGGAAACAGTAGTATAATATTATTTTTTAAAGCTAGATAATATATTGTTTTATTATTTACTTTTTTAATAAAAATATAAATAAGCAATTCTGTATAAAAATAAATACTTAGCGCTAAGCAAATATATATTGCTATAAAAAACAAAATAAACTTTTCTGCTAGAAATTTATTTTTGTTTATTATACTTAAACTAAAATAAATATTAGTTGTTATAATAATTAGCATTTTTTTACTAAATAAATTATAAGCTAAAATAGCTAAGTTAAATCTTATGTTTTTATAAGAACTTTTTTTTTTTTTTTTACTACTTGTATTTATTTATACATATAAGTATTTTTAAACTTCAGTAAAATATTTTATTATTAATATATTTAGCTTATGTTTTAATAAAAAAATAAATAAAAACAAAGCATAATTATTATATTATAAAAATAATTATGTTGTTTTAAAGTTAATAATATACTATAGCTTATTATTATATATAATAAGTTAAAATTTATTAATAAGCCTAAAATAAAGCAATAAAAAATTATTTATTGCTTAAGTATTTAGTATATTTTAGTCTTTTTTGGTTTAAGTTTTAAAGCAGAATTAATTTAAAAAACTATGCAATTACATATTGCTTTATGCTTTTATTTGCTATTTTAAGCAAACTAATTTTGCAACGTTTTTTATTAGTGCTAAGCTTTTAGCTTTTTTAATAGCGCAAATAATTTAAACAGTTATTGCTTTTTTATTGCTATTGCTTATAATTTTAATAGCTTTATAAATAGTATAACTTTTATGTTTATTATTTATATTTTGTATATATTAATTGCTAAAATTATAATTGTTACTTTTTAAGTTTTATTATTAGCATTTTTTTTATTTTTTATATATTAAGTGTTTACTTAAAGTATAGCTATATATTGCTTGTGTAAAAACTATTAAATTTGTTAAACTTTTAGCTAGTAATATATTACTTATTAAAGAAAACTAAGCAAAGTTGTTAGCTATAAAAATATATAAAAAGCTATTAAATTGTTTTTTGTTTTTTATATTATAGTTTTTATGTATAGCTTTTTTAACTTAAAATAAAAGTTTAGCTAAAACTATGCTAATTTTATTAATAATAAAAACAAGCTTATTTTGCTATAGTTATATAGTACTTTTATTTTTTAATGTTAAACTTTAAAAAGTTTGTTTATTGCATACTTTAAACTTTATTGCTAAATGTATTATAATGCTATTAATATTTACTGCTGTGCTTTTAATAAAAACAGTAATTAATATTTTGTTTTTTTTTTTTAACTAAAGGAACACTTTATATATAATTTAAATAACAATAAATTTTCTAGTGCTGCTTTGTTTTTTTAAAAAACTAATAGTAATAAGTAGTTTTAGTACATTTTTTTGTACTGCGTTAGCGTTAAAGTTAAGCTTTTAGCATACAAGCAAAACTGCTTTACTTTGTTTTATATTTAAAGTTTTTTCTGTATATATTATATAGTTAATAATGTAGTATTTTATTAAAAGAAAATATTTAACAAAAGCAGTATTACTTTTGAAATTATTTAATATTAATATTTAAAAATATTATTAGTTTTAGTTAAACTTAAAACTTAGTATTATAAATTTATTTTTTTTAACTAGGTTTTTATAGTTATGTATATAATTTAGCTTTTTTAAAACAATATACTTATTTTTTTTTTTAATGTAGTTTTTTAAAATTGCTAATTTAAGTTATACTAGTTGTATTAATGCAACGCTAATTTGTTTAGCTAGTATAACATTATTACTATTTTTACTATTTCTTATTTAATTAAAAATATTTGTTTAATTTTTAGTAAATATATTAAAACGTGCATTTTTAACGTTTTTAATGTTTGCTTGCTAAATAAGTTGTTTAAAGTTATTTAATATACTAAGTAGCTTATTTACTTTTTTAAATAACTATTTAAACTAGTTAAAATTATAGCGTAAAAAATACAGAGATTTCTTTAGCTAGTTTTTTTTTATGTTTATTAGTTGCTAATTGTTATTAAATAGTAAGTTATTATTATTTATTAGATTAGCTTGTTAATTTTTTTATGCTTTAGCGTTTTTTGCTGCTTTTTTTTTTAACTTTTTTAGCTAATCTAGATTTTTAACTTTAAATAAAAGCTTGCTATTTAATTAAGCGCAATAATAATTTTAGAGTTTAAAAGTAAGCATTTTAATTAAAATATTAAAATAATACTATAAAACAAATAATAAAAGCCTTAGTATAGCACCCTAATTTAGATTGTTTATATTTATGCTATTAATAGGTTGTTTACTAAGAACTAAAATTTATTTTTTATTAATAAGCTTTTAAACTATTTTTTTAAAAAAGGAAATATTTTTGTTTATTAGAAAATAATGTAGTAATAATTTTTTTTTTAGTTTTTTTGTAAAATAAAAGCTGCTTGCATAATTATACAAATATATGTTTTAAAGCATTGTTTTTTTATACGCATAAACTTGCATATAA
The DNA here is from genome assembly GCA_022578965.1 of Xylaria sp. FL1777. NCBI lineage: Eukaryota > Fungi > Ascomycota > Sordariomycetes > Xylariales > Xylariaceae > Xylaria > Xylaria sp. FL1777. Next base: position 52,509 of record MU400693.1, on the reverse strand, counting down.
AAAGAAACTTAACTCTTTTTGCTTAATAAGTTTAATAGTAACTAAATAACGTTAAAACTAAAGCAGTTAATTATATACTATAAAAGAACTTTTAGTACGTAAGTATAAAAGTAATTAAAATTAACTATAGCTTAGTTTTTTATAAATAAATAATAGTTTAGCATTTTAAGCAAATTAGCATAAACTTTAATAGCTAAAAACTTTTAAATAGTTGCTAGCTTATTAAAAAGCAAAGCTATAAATCTGCAAAAAACTATGTTAGCTTTATTATTTATTATAAAAAATAGCACAATAAAATCGTTTTTTATTTTTTTTATATTTTTTTTATAGGGTTATTTTTGTTAATATTGCGCTATTTAATCTAGGATTTTCTTTGCAAACATTATAAGTTCATAATGTTTAATTAGCGCTTTTGTTATATAATTTAGTATATAATGTATAATAAAAAAAGTTTAAGGGCGTTTTTATAAAAATGTAAAGTTATAGTTGCATTAAAATATTAATGCTATAGTTAAATTAGTTTTGCTAATATGCAGATAATTTCTTTTAATTTTAATAAAGCTATTTTTAGTTATATGTGTTACTTTTATTAACGTTTAAAAATAGCTAAATCAACAAGCTGTTTTTTTATGTGGTTTTTTTTAATAAGTGTTTATATAAATATAGCAATTATTATAAGCATTTAAAAAAGCATACTGCTGTTTTATATATAACATTAATAATCTTTTGTTAAACTAGAAATGCTTTAGTATATTTAAAACATTAATATAAATAATAGCATAACTAACATTATTAACTAAATTATTATTTAAATACTATTTTTTCTATTAGTATTTTAAATTTTAATTATTTAGTAAGCATAGCGCACTTTGTTAAAAAAAGAATTTATATAGTTAATAATGCGCTTTTTTAAGCCCGGAATTTTATTAATAGCTAAGTTATTAGTTAGTTTATATATTATAGTATTGCTAGCTAGCTATAATATCTTATATAAATAAAGGCTTTTTTAATTATTGCTTTTTATTACATTATAATATGTAATAACTTTACTAAATGCTTTAGCTTTTATTACGTTTTTAATAAACGTATTTATATATATTTAAAACATTTAAGCAGTAGCTATAAAATTTTAATATATAGTTTTAATAAATTTAAAGCTTTATTAATTATTATTAAAGCTTATTTAATATTTATTTAATGCTTTAGCTTGTGCTAAGTTTTTAAAAAGCGTTATTTTAAAGATTATAAAGCTGCTTTAATTCTTAAGATTAATAGTAAACTAAATTATAAGTAAGCTATATATAATAATTAGCAACTATAATTAACCTTTAAAAATATTTTTCTGTTTATAAAAGTAAAGCTATTTATATTTAATTAATCGGACATTTTTTAGTATAGTTTTAATATATAGATTATTATAATATTTATAACAGCAAACAAAGTGCTTTTTAGTATTTAAATCTGCTAAGCTTAAAAAATAGCATGCTTTTTAAACTATAGCTTATGCGTTTTGTTTAACTAAAGCTTTTAAAATAAAAGTGCTATTATTTTAAATTTTATTATTTATAAATAAAAATAAAAAAAAAAAATTTACTATATAATAACTTTTGTATTATAAAAAATAATACTAAACTTAGATGTTTTAGCTAATGTTAGTATTGCAAGCATAAATATTATTTTTAATAACAAAAGCATTTTTGTGCTTTTTTTCTTTATATAAAAAGAAATGCAAAAATGCTTTTAAGTAAAAATCTTTATTAAAGCAGTTAGCAAAGCTAATATACTATTATATCTTAAAATATTTTATATTATTAATTTTAGCAAAATTAATAGTTTTTGCTACAAAACAAGCAATATTAATATTACTTTTAAGTAAAGTAGCGCTACAAAAACTTATGCTTAATATAGTTCTTTTAATTTCTAAAATAGCATTTTTATTAATATTAGTTCCTTAAATATTTTTATTTTTATTAAATACTGCAAATATACTAAACTTTATTAAATTATTTTATTTTATTAAGCTAAGCTACTATTGCTGCTTAGTGCTAAAAACATGTTAAAAGCTTTATAGTTGCTTAATTAATACACTAGAAATAAAGTTTTAGTTAGTTATATAGTTTGCTTAAGCAATATTAAAATTTTTTTTAGCAAAAATATATATTTTATTTATTAATAATGGTAGTATATTATTAACCAGAAAACTAACTAATGCTGCATTATTAATAGGAATATTTGCATATAATAAATTATTAACTTTTAATTAAGCTAAAACATTTGCAATTTATTAACAACATATATATAGTAAATCTTTAGCATTTTATAGTTTAAGCTTTATAATATTTATTTAAAAAACTTAAATAATATTACGCAAACTAAAAACTACATAAAGTAAAGCAGTAGTAATACATAAAACATTTTGTTTTTAAACCGTAATTTGTTCTTTTAATTAGTAATAAGCATTTGCTAGTTATTTTTAATTTCTAGCATAAAACTTAATAATATATTTATACAAAATATGCAAAAAGATTAATTATTTTTTTATAAAACTAAAACAATATAGCTTTTTAAAATATTAATAAGAATAGCTTATGTTAAAATAATTAGCTATAGTATATTTTAGCATTTGCTTAGCGTTAATAAATCTAATGTAAAATAAGCATATTTATATAAGCTGCTTTTTAGTTTTTATAATACATAGAAAATATAAGCAGCATTAAATAATTTTTATAAAATTCTTGTTTTAGTTTAAATTAGTATTACTAATTTAGTTAACTTAGCGCATTAAATTATTATATAAATATTATTAGCAAATAACGCAAAAATTAAAAGAAAAATAAATATTATTTATAGCATTTTATATACGTTAAATAATCTTTGCTTAATAGTTAAGTTAAACTAGTTTACATTAATTAGAACTAATATTAAGTAGTTTGCAATATTTATACTTTTTTTTTATAGCGTTTATATATTAAAGCAAAACTTTAGTTCTTTTATAAGCAACTTTAATAAAAGGTTATGCTATAAAATAGTTATTATATAAAACTTTACAAAAGAATTATTTTAAAACTAAATATACTAAGTTTTAATACTGTTTTACTTAGCATAATAATTGCTAATAATTTAGAGTTTTTTTAATTAACATTATTTTTTAAAGCAAAATAAAACATTATATAATAATAAAAAAGCAAGTTTAGCAATAAAAAAGTTAAAGTTACATTAAACGTTATTAATAAATTAAATAAAAAAAAACTTTTAGCTGTAAGAAATAAAAATAGCGCAAAACATATTTGTTTTTATAGTTTAAAACTTGCAAACAAAACAAATTTGTTTAATCGATTTTAAAAAATCAAACAACTAGTAAGCTATACTACAAAATTAAAAGTATTTAAAGTTTGCTTTTTTATATTAATAATTTATATATTAGCAAATTTAAAAGCATTAAAAACTTACATTTTAGGTGAACTATTATAAAGGTGTTTATAAATTATTATGTTATAATAAGTTATTAAACCAAAAAAAGTTTAAGGTTTAAACAATAAAAATGTTGCAACTAGTTTTTTAGCAAAGCATTATGCTAGTTATATAAATAATAGTTAAGTTAATATTATATAATAAAAAAGAAAAACGGTTATATATTAATTATTTTTGTTAAAAATTAAGTGTAATATAAACTATTTTTATATAGTATTTCTATGGTTTTTATTACTTATAAAAAATACGCTAAGTTTAATAGTATTAATACTTTGATTTAAAATAGCTATAATATAACACTAAACTAAGTTTAAAAATGCAATAGTTATTTAAATTATATTTAAATAGTTAAGCTATAGAATTCTAGTATTTAAGTAATAAACCTAAAGGTAAACAACGTTTAAATTTAAACAAAAAAGCATTTATTAGCATAGTTCTAGATTTTTTTAAAAAACCTAGTTTAATTTACAGCTTTATATGCTTTTGTATCTAAAATAATTTATTAGCTATTTATTGCTTTATAAAACCCTTTATATTATATAGTAATATAAAGCACAAATACATAAAAATAAACAAGTTTTAATAAAACTATACTTTAACTTCTTTTAAACATAAAGCAACACTTATGTTTTTTTAACTTTACTATTAAAATATTTAATATAAAATATATAACTACTTAATAATATTTAAACAATAGTAATTATTTACTTAAACTTTTTAAAATACTAGCTAAATAAAATTATTTATATTAATATAGTTAATTATATAACTAATTAACTATTGCTTAATTAAGTATAACATTTTATATGATTTTATTGCTAATAATATATAAACAAAATAACCTTTAAAGCTATTTAATTAAACTTTATACTTTCTTTATGTTTTAATTATTATTATAGCTTTTAAAGGCTTAACTTTAGTTATAAAAAAAGCTTAAAAAATAAAACTATTTATAACTTTTAATGCAAATTTTTTAACTTAAATACTAGGATTAATCTAGTTTTAACTTGTTGTTTTTTTAAACCTAGAATTTACCGGATATACTTTTAGTATTATAATAATATATACTAATACTAATTTTGTGCTTAAGATCTTTAAAAATAACATAATTAATAAATTATATTTAATATAGCGCAGTTTTGTAGCTTTTAAATTTCCTAAATTAAAGAAATAAAAAACAATAAAAAAGTACCGATTTATTTTTAAATAATAAGTAAGTAATAGAAAATTTAACGCTTTTCGTTTTATTATTACAATAAAACTACAAAATAGCACGCGCTACTAAATATAAAACTACAAAATAGCACATATTGCTAAATAAAATAAAGCTATAAAATAATATATGCTATTAAGTATAAAATTATAATATAGTATATATTAACAATGCTTAATGTTTATAGTTAAATTTTCTAAAAAAAAAAAAAAAGAATTAATGCTTTTTGTTTTATTGTTTTAATATATTTATATATTATTAGTGCTTAGTTTAATGTTTAAAAGTTAATTTTTTAATAAAATAATACTATAAAATAGCACGCGCTATTTATGCATTATATTTGCAGTTAAATTTTAATTATATATTATATAATACTAAATTTATAAGTTTTAGTAAAAAGAAAGTTCTAAGGTTTATAAACCTATAAAAGCTATTATAACATATTTTTATACAGTAATAAATTTTACTAATAGTTTGATTTGCTTATTTTGTATAGGCTTTTTAAATAGTAGTAGCATAAGCATTATTGCTTTGTTTTATTTTTTTCTGTTTTTTTTTTGTTTATTTTTGTTAGTTTTGTTTTAAGTTATAGTTTTTACTTTTTAAGTTAGTTACTTTTTATACAATTGTATTATAGCATTTATAAGTATTTATTGCTTAACTATACTTTTAGAAATAGCTTAACACTGTATAACTAATTTTATAAATCTATATAAAGTGTTTTTAAAATAATTAATTAAGCTAATAACTAGTAAACTAAACTATTATAAAGCTTTATTAATATACGCAGTAATTTTAACACTTAATAATAAATTAAACTTAGTTAAAAATGTTTATTTGATTTAAAACTAGAACGTTATAAGTAGCTTAATAATAGCTAATGCTTTAGCTTTATAAAAAATAAAATATTATGTATAATTAGCACTTTTACTATAGTTTATACTTTAATTTTTTTTTAGCTGCTTAAAAATCTAAAAAAGTAGTTTAATGTTTTTTTACTAAGGTTTATAAAATATTATGTTAAAGTTATAGCCTTTAAATCTTTTTAAAATCTATAAAACTAGTTTTATTAGTTTATTTGCTAAACTTTTAGCTTTATATTTAGTATACTATGCTTAGCAGTTTTAAAGTATAATTTTTAGTATGCTTTTATTTTTTTAACAAGTATTATACGCGTATATATATATATATATATTTATATTAAATAGCTTTTTTAAAAATAACTATATTATATAATAGTTTTTTTATTGCTTTTTTTATACTTTTTATTATAGCTTTTATTTTTTTTATCAGATATTTTAAACTTTATTATAGATTTAAAAGCATAAATTTAACACAACTGATTTTTTTTTTTTATAAGTTGCAACTATGTTTTATTATTTCTTTTATTTTTTACAATAATAAGCCGGTTTAATAACATAACTTATAATATATAAAACTACTTAAACACAAAGTATAATATAAAACTTAAGTTTGCTAGCTACTTAAAAATAATTATTAATTAATATAGTGCTTTAGTATATAATACTATTTTTGTTTAATTAAGCATATATTAATATGAAATAACTATAGTAAGTAGCTTAATATATTATAATATGTTTTTTTTTGCTTGTATTAACTTTTGTTTTAAATAAATTATTTTAGAACTAATAAAAACACTATGTTAGTAAGTAGTATTTTAAATTGTTTAAAAATTTTTATAAAACTTAGTATATTTATTTTTAGTGTTAAATAAAACGATTTAAATTAGTATTAGCTTTTTGTAATAATTATAACTAGTATTATAAATTATATATATATTTAACTTACTTAAAAATAAAAATAAAAAGCATTAATTCTTTTTTTTATTTGTTTTTTATAGTATAACTTAAAAACTAAAGGTTTAGTTTTTACTTTTATAGTTATTATTATTTTAACTAAAATCAACAAAAAACAATAAGTATTAATGTTAGCTTTAATTTATATGCCTAGCTTAGTATAGCATATTGCTAAAAAAATACTTAATAATGCAATTTGCTATTAATACGTTAATATAATAAATATTATTAATTTTACTAATTATAACAAAAAAAACTCAAATATTAAAAATATAAATTTAATAACTTTTATTACTAGTAAAAATAAAAAAAACTTTATATTTTGCATTATAGCTAATATAATTAAGTTTGCTAGTACTAAAAAGCTAAGTTTGCTGTTTATAGCTAGTTTGTTATTATTATGTTACTAAAGGCATATTTAAAAACAATTAGTATTTATTACAGTATTAAAGCATATTAGTATAATTATAACTACTATTAAAAAAAACATAGCTAACTTAAAAACTAAAACTTTGCTTTATACTTTTTAAATTATAAAATTTATTAATAAAAGCTTATTTATTATTTAGTTGCTTATTATACTAATACTTTTTAAGCACTTTATTTTTAAAAATAAAAATATAGTTAATGCTAAAATTAAAAGTGTTTTTTGCACATTTTTTAGTTAAAGCTTTACTAAAACAATAATATTAATAATAAACGCTTTAAATATAATGCTATTTTTTAATATTACTAATATAAATACTTTAATATTTTTAACTTAGTTTATTAATTTAAAAACAACTAATAAAAATAATATTAACTTTAATTTAGCTTTAAATAAAAATAATAATAATAAAGCTATTGCTTTTATGCATAATTTTCGTAAAAAGGCTTATATAACTAATAAAAGTACAAAAAATAATATATTGCTTATAATTATATGTTGCTTAAAATGTAGTATTTTAAAAGCTTATAAAAAAAAGCAATAGTTAAAAAGAAGAAATAATGGATTTTTTTGTTATATTTTAGCATAAATTAATAGATGTTTTTTTTTTAAGCTATAAGTTCTGTTTTTTGCTTGTTAAATTATATTAAAAAAAATTATAAAATCTTGTTATATATTATTATTATAGCTATACTATTATTTACTTTATATAATATAATACTACTGTTTACTTTTAACTTTGCTTTTGTTTATATTTATTTATATTTAGCTACATTTATACTAATATATTTAACTTTTTATATAAATTTTAAAATTATTTTTAAAATATATTTTATTATATATTTATTAAGTTAATAAAGCTAAACTATTATAATATATATTTTAAGTTATATAAAGCTTTAAAACAAATTAAAAAAAAAAAATATTTATTTTTTTTAATTTGCTATTATACTATTAAAAATATATTAAATATAAACAATGCTATTAAACTAATGTTTTAAAATGTTAATTTTATTAAGCTTTTTAATAACTTTTTTTTTATTTTTTTTTTAGTTTTATATATATATTTTTACTACTACTAATACTATATTTTACATTATATAATCCTTTAAGTTGTTTAAAAACATTAAAAGAATATATAGCTAATAAAACTTATTTTTAGCTTTTTTTTTTATTGCTTATTATTATACTTTAGTGCCTTGCTATGCTATATAAAATAATAGTTTAAAAATTAATTTTTATACTTAAGTATAGCTATATATTTATTTATAATAGTAGTTTTTAAGCAAGCAGCTATATATTTTGCTATAAATTTTACTAAAAGTTAAAAAAATAATATATAATAAAATTAATAAATAAAAAAGATAGTAAGTATACTTTAATTTATTTTACTTAATTAAAACTTATATTTTTAAAACAATTATTATTACGTTAGGTGTAATATATATTATTGTTATTAATTTTGCAATAATAGCGTTATTTTATAATAATTATTTATATTAATAAAACTTATTATAAAACTATTAAGTATAGCAAAATATATTAATTATATTTTTAGCTTACTTGTTGTTTATTTATAGCTAATTTTTTTATGTAAGCTTAAATAGCTATATTAGTTGTTTTTATTTGGCTAAATTGCTTACTTTTGTATACTTAGATATATTTTTATTTTTGCTTTTTTTTTTTTTTAGCTGTTATATATATATTTTATTTACTTTTTAGTACTTTTGTTTTATTTGTTTAAATAAAAAACTACAATAGTTTTGTTTTAATTTTTGCGTTTATATATAATTTTTAAAAAGCTATATATTAGCAACAAAGTTTAGCTTTTTTTATAGTAGTAATTATGTTAGCTATTATATTTATATAACTTATTATTATTTTAAAATTGCATAAAAACAATTAGCTATATATAAAAGATTTATACTATTAATTATTAGCATATAAAGCTTGCAGCACTTAAGCTGTAGCTTTTTTTGTTTTTTTTAAATGCTATTATAACATATGCTTTGCTATAAAGATTATATATTAAAATACTTCTTTTTTTAAAGCTTTAAAACTATAAGCTAAACAATAGTTTTACTTTTGTGCTTTTTTGCTTAACTTTTAAACACAATAATTATAAACGTATTTATTATTAAAAAGCACGTTATTTTAAGCAAACTTATTAATAACAAACTTAAGCTAAAGCTTTTTTATGTTATAAATTAGCTTAACTTATTTAGTATGCTATTAAAAATATTTGTTTTTAAAGTAAAGTTAAGTTATAGAAAAATAGCTATTAAGTTATAGTTATAAATAAAAGCTTAATATTATTAATTTTTAAGTTTTTTTAAAAAGTATTAAAAAAAAACTTATTTTTATATAGTAAATATTAAACTATTTTTTTATAATTAAGCTTTTTTTACTTTACTATAACTTTAGTTCTTAATAAAATAATCTTTTTTAAAATACTTTGTTTTTAAAGCATAGTAATGCTTCTTTTTTTAAGTTTATTAAGTGCTTTAATGCATAAAGCATAGTTTATAGTTATTAAAAATATTTTAGTTTGCAAAGTTAGCTGCTTTTGCTTTTCTTTTTTTTTTTTTTTTTTTAAGCGTTTTATTATTTAGGTTTTTGTTTTTTAAAATTACTAAAAAAGCACTTTTGCTTTTTTTGCTAGCTTTTTTTTTTTTATTTGCTTTTTTTTTTTTTTTTTTTTTTTTTTCTTTTATTAATTACTTTTATTGCTGTTTTTAATACTAGTTTAATAGTTATGTTTGTTAACTTGTTTTGTTTATTTTTTATTTAGTTGTTTAGCAAAAAACTTTTAAGCTTAGCTATTTAATTTTAAACAAAAATAATAGCTAAAAACTTGCTATTACTATTAAACAAATAAATTACTTTAAGCATACAGAACTTACTAAAAAATTTAAACCTTGAAATGCTTTTAGCAAAAGATTTTTAAGCTTAGCTACTTAATTTTAAACAAAAATAATAGCTAAAAACTTATTATTACTATTAAACAAATTGCTTTAAATATGCAAAATTTATTAAACAATTTAAACTTTAAGTTGCTTATATAAGCAAAAGCTTATAATTTATTTAAAAAAAATTGCGCTAAATATAAAAAGCAAATAAAACGTAAAATTTAATTAAGTTTATAGGTTTTTTTAAACAAAAATAATAGCTAAAAACTTACTATTATTATTAAATAAATTACTTTAAGCATATAAAACTTATTAAACAATTTAAACTTTAAGTTGCTTATATAAGCAAAAGCTTATAATTTGTTTAAAAAAAATTGCATTAAATATAAAAAGCAAATAAAACATAAAGTTTAATTAAGTTTATAAGTTTTTTTTATTAAAACTATAACTATTTATAAAGCTAAAAAAAAGATTTATGCTAGTTTTAAACTTTTTTTTTATAAACGTTAAGTTAGTAATAAGTTTAGTAGCTTAAAAATAATATTATATGCTATAAACAATACTTATTTAAGCTTTATAGTTAAACATTTTGCTAAAAAATAATATAGCTAAAATGCTTATATTATTACTAAAAATAAAAGCATTTATAGCTTAAAAAGCTACTATAATAATAACAGTACTAATAACTATTTTTATAAAAGTATAGCTAAAAGCAGTAATATTTCTGTTATTTTTTTAAAGCGTTAATATTATAGCTATAACTTTAGCTTTTTTTATAATAAAATGCTTACTAAAAGTTTTAGCGTTATTATTTAAGCTATTATTTTTATTATTATTAAAAAAGTTTAATAAAGCAAAAGTAGCTAATGTAATATATTTATAGCTTTATGCTTTAATACTAAATGTTTAATTATATTAGCTATTATTATATTTATGCAACTTGCTGCTATTTTAAAATTACATAAAAATAATTAGCTATATATAAACGCTATTATAATGCATACTGCTTTATAAAAATTATACGTTAAAATATTTTTTTTTTTAAAGCTTTAAAACTATAAGCTAAATAATAGCTTTGCTTTTACGCTTATTTGCTTAATTTTTAAATATAATATAAACACGTTTATTATTAAAAAGCATATTATTTTAAGCAAACCTATTAATAATAAACTTAAGCTAAAGCTTTTTTATGTTGTAAGCTAGCTTAACTTACTTAATATATGTATTGCTGTTTTAGCTATTAAAATACTTAATTATATATTGCTATAAACCTTAAAAAATTAAAAGTATAAATATTTTTTAAAGAAAGATAAAAAAAAAGAAAAACGTATAGCAGCTAATAAAAAAAAGCAAAAAAAAAAAGCTAAAGCTTATATAGCTTTTATATTAAAAACAAAAACAAAAACATTAATACTTTTTATGCTAAAGCAAAAAAAATGCAAATAATTAAGCAAAGCAAAAAAGCTTACTTATTAGCTTATATAATAAGCAAGCTTTAATAAAAACAAGCTAGCTAATATTTTTTTGCTGCTTGTAAGCATTATATAAAAAGCTTAGCTATAAAAAAGTTAATTTAATAAGCAATAGCAAAAATCGAAATTTTTATTTAAAATATAAAAACTTAAAAAGCTAAGAATTAACTTAAGGGCAAACTTATAAGTAATAAAAAAAGCATAACTAAAAAAGATTTAATGTTAAAACTAGACTTTTAGCTAAAAAAGTAATTAAAAAAAAAAAAACTTAGAATTACACTTAAAAAAAAATAAATAAGCATATAAATTTAAACTAAAACAAGCAGCAGTTATTTAATTATAGCTAAACAGAAATTTAGCAAAAATAAAGCTTTTAAAAAGTATAATAAGCTATTAAAGCATAAAGTAGCTATAATAATATAAATATATACTGGAAAAATAAGTTTAAAGGCGTTTTTATATAAAAAAAAAGTTTTAAGCTTTTTTACGCTTTTTTGCAAATGCGCAAAAAGAAAGAAAACTTTTTAACATATAGTTCTGCGTTATAACTTACTGCAAAAAAAAAAAAAGCAGCTATAAAAAAACTTTGCAGCTAAACTACTATAAACTAAAAAAGACCTAAAAATAGCTAACGTAATAAAAAAGCAACTAAATAAATTATAAAAGGTATTATAGTGCTACTAATTTTTTTTTCTTAAAAATAATAATAATAAAAACATATAAAAAAAACAACATTATAGTAAGAAACCTTTCTTAAAAAAGAAAAAAAAAGCTTTATAAAAAGAACAAAAATATAAATAAAGTATATAAAGCTTTTAAAAAAAGAACAAAAACTAATAAAGTATATAAAGCTTTAAAAAAAAAACAAAAACAAATAAAAAAGCATAAGCGTTTAAAAATATATAGTTTACTAAAAAAAAAAAACTTTATAAGTTTTTAAGTATATAATAAGCTTTTATAAAAAATATAATTACTATTAAAAAAAATAAATAGTAAATTATAAGTATAACGCTATAGCTTTAACTTTAGTAATATAAAAATTGTTTTAAGTTTTAAAAAAGCTATAGTTACAAAAGTTTTAACTTAAAGCTATTAAAAAAAAAACAAAACATAAAATAATAATAAAATAAATATATAATACTATTAACAATAAAATAATATAAAAAAAGCTATTTAGCAGTAAAGCTTTATAATTATATGTTTGCTTTAATAAATAGTTATAATATATAATAACTAATATAGTTTTTTATAAAACTTAAAACGCTAAATTAACTTTTTAGTTACATAATACTTTAGCATATATAAGTTTTTAATAAAAATAAATAATAAAAGTAAGTATTACATTATAAAAAAAGCTAATTTTATAGTTTTTTGCTTTAGTAAAAAACAAAATAAACATAACGTAGTATAAAAAATTAGCTTATTTTTTTTGCTGCTTAGTGCTACTAGTATATATGCTTTAAAAATTCCTAAGTTTTATAAACTTATAAATAAAAACAAATATAGTTTAAAAGCTTGCTTAACTTTGTTGCTTTTTTTTACCTTTTTTATGCATTTTTTTGCATAAAAACTAAAGCAAATAATAAACTAAACTAATAAAACAAAACATAATTAATAGCTTTAGTTGCTTTAGCTTAACAAAAAAAGCCTAGTTAGCTATGTTTTTTAATAGTATATAATATATAAAAAAAAATTACTTTGCTTAGCTATTAATTATAAAAAATAAAACAAATTTAGCTAATTAAAAATATAGCAGTAATTAAATATATAATAGCAGCTAAATATTAAAAAATAACTAAATAGTAATTATAAAGCAAAGTAAGCTTATTAAGCAAGTAATAAAGCATTTAAGTTGCTTAATTAAAATATATAATAACGTTTTAAAAGTTATAATATATAAAAAATTAAATATTAGTAAATTTAAAATAGCTTAGCTAGCAAATATTTAAAAAAAGCAATAAATTATTAATATAGCAAGCAAAAAAAGTAATAGTTATATAAAAAAGTATTACTAATAATGCATTATTAAAGTTTTTATTTATTTAAGCTATAAAGTTTTAAAAGTATTAATTAGCAGTAAATTAAACAAAGCTAAAGCAGGCATAAAACGTGCTTTTTATAAAAATTAGCTTTAGTTTTTGTTTTTAGTTTATATAAGCTATAAAAAATTTAGCAAAAAATTATAAAGTATTAATGCTACGCTATTAAACTTTAAAAGCTAAGCAATATATAATAGTTTAAATAGTTTTATATATATAAGTTACATTAAGTATACTATTAGCATTACGTTATAAAATATAGCTAGTAAAAAAGTTATATTTTTAAAACATAAAAGCTAAGCTAAAAAAGCTTGCTTAAATTTTAAAGCTATAAAAAACAGCAATTAGTTTTTAATACTTAAATATATTAAAAATATAAGCTTATGTTTTTACTTTTAGCTTAGCTAGCTTTATTAGCATATTATAAGCATTATAACTTTTTAAATATAGTTGTTATTTTAGTTGCTAATAAACAAAAGCACTTTTGCTTTAAATATGTAAGCTTAAAAGCATTTGTTATATATAAACGCTAGCAATATTTCTTAGCAAAAGTTAAAAAATATTATTTTTATAAGTTGCGTAGTATAAAAAAGTTGTTTAAAAAAACATATAAGCAGCAAAGTATAATATTAAAAAATATTTAAAAAAAAAAAAGTATATAAGTATATGCTTAAGTAAAAAAAAAAAAAGAAAAAAAACTTAGTATTTAAATATATAAGTATAAAAGTATAAATATATATAAGTAAAAAAAAAAGCAAAACTAGTAATAAAGCTATAAAAGTAATTAAAATTATATAATAGCATATTTTTATTTTAGCATTTGCTAATAAGTTTAATTAGCATAAAGTAAATGTTTTAATACAATAAAACAAAATATTTAGCAAAAAAAACTAGTTTAATAAAAAAAAAAAAATTTAAAATATAGCGTACTTGCTTAAGAAAAAAAAATAGTTTTGTAATATAAAATCAGCAGCAAAAAAATATACTAAAGTTATATATTTACTTAGCTTGTTTTATAGCTATATATTTTATTGCACTAGTAAATAAAAAAACAGCAGAAATATTAAAAAAAATAGTTAAATAAAAGCAGTAAATATTACTAAAACGTTGTTGCAAAAAATCAGAAAATATAATATTAAATAATATGTAATAAATAATATAGTATAAAATCTAGTAAAAAAAAATAAGTAAAGCAAAAAAATAAAACCTTATTAAATAAATAAGTATTTATATATATATATATATATATATATATATATATATATATATGTATGCATATATTTTTATATATATATATATATATATAAAAATGCATATTTATATATAAAAATATATATAAAAAATATATATAAAGAAAAAATAAATAAAAAAATGCATAAATTAGTACTAAAGAAGTTTTTGCTAATATTTTTAGTATAAATAAGTATAAAAAAAGCTAGAATTTAGTTTTTTTAACTAGTTTTACTTTATGCTATAATATTTTATTATTTAAGGAAAAAATATATTAGCACTAAATTTAGCTTTTTTTAAAATAAGTGCCCTTAAAATAAGTAAATAGCAAAAAATAAGCATTGTTTAAAAAAAAAAAGTAGCTATAGCTAAAAGAATATTTACTAAGGTTATTATTACTATAGCTAGCTTTTTAGCTAGCATAAGTATTTTACTTAAAAATAAACGTTATTATTTTTTTTATTGTAGTAATAAATATAATTTAATTTTATTTTAATTAAAAGCAAAAAAAAAGTAATAACTATAAAAATATAAGCAGTAAATAAAGTAGTATTAAGCATAGTAATTATAGTAAAAAAAACAAAAAAAAATACAAAGGTTTAATATAAAATAAATCATTAGTATGCTTAGTAAAAATACTATTAAGTATTAATATAGCTTTATGCTATAGTGCTACTTTTAAAAAAAATTCTTATTAAGCAAGCTGCAAGCTTAGTTATAAGTTTATTTATGCTATTTATTATTTTTTACTTAATTATTAATACTACGTGTTTTTTTTTTTAATAAATAAAGCACTTAAAGTTTATAATTATTATTAGCTTTATAATATAGTTTTAAAGCTTATTTATATTATAAAAAAAAAGCAATAATTTAGCAATAGTATGTTTAATATATTAAGCTAAGCATAAGCTTAATAAAGCAATAAAAGCTTTAAACGGTTTGTTTTTTTTTTTTTTTATTAGCGTAAGTATTATAAAAATATTAAGAACTAAAAACATAAAAAAAAAAAAACAAAAAGCAATTAAATGCTACAGAACAAAGCTTATAAATATAAGCAAAAAAAGCAAAAATAAAAAAAAAACAGAAAACTAAAAGCTAAAAAATAGCATATAAAAAAAATTACAGTAGTAGTAACAAAAAAATAGCATAAAAATATATATATAAGCAAACTACAAAAGAACTTTAAAAATAGCGTTAAAAAAATTGTAAGCAAAAAGTACTATTAGCTATATGTTTTACTTTAACTTAGTGCAAAAATAAACTATAAAAAATTAATATAATAAGTTTTTAAAATAATTACTAAGCAAAAATATATTAATAATTTTATAGCGTTTTATTAAAGCAACTATTTAAATTTTTTTATTTTTTAAGTTGTTGTAGTAGTAATAAATAAAAGCAATTATAAAAAAGCTAAAAAATATAAAAAAAACAAAAACATTATTTTTGTTTTTTTTGTAGGCTTATAAGCAAAAAAATAGCTTTAAATGCTTTTTTGCAGCAGTACTATTTTTAAAGCTAGCTTTAAAAGCTCTTTAAAAGCTATATAAAAAAAAATAATTTATAAACATAAAATATAACAATAGTTTTTAATATAGTACTTTTTTTAAAAGCTAAAAAAATATTTAAAGCTAAGTTTTATTAATAATAATTAAAAGTTTTTACTTTTTGCTAAATGTAGTGCTAAAATAAGATTTTTTAGTTAAAGCTATTTGTTTGTTTAAAAATATAATTAATGTTTATAATAAAAGCCTTTTAAAAGTTTGTAGTATAGTTAGCAAAATGCTATTTTGCAAACGTTATTAAAAATTAATGCATAAACATTATTTATATGCTAAATCAAGATTTAAAATTGTTAAAAATAGCATATTAGCTATAATTGCAGTAATACTTACAATAATTAATAAAATAATTAATAAAATAATTAATAATAAAATAATTAATAAAATAAAATAATTAATAAAATAATTAATAAAATAATTAATAAAATAATTAATAAAAAAAATAATTAATAATATATTTAGTAAGGTTTATAACTTATAAAAATAGTTAATAGAATTTTTAATATTTAAGCATAAATAATTTTAATTAATAGTAAACTTTTTTATTAATATTTATGTTAAGCTTAAATATAATTTAAATTTAATTATTTATAAAATTGTTAGATTTGCTATAATTACTTATTAATAGTTTAAAAAACAAGATTTTGCAAAAATAAAACTTTTTATTTTTATATTAAAAAACGCTGTTAAAATATATACATTTAATACTTCTAAATAAAAAATGCTAAAAAAATTAAAGCTTATTAAAAAAATTACTATTATTAATATATATTAAGATATATTAAAAAATAGTTTAAATTAAACTTAATATAGTTTTTGTTTTTTTTTTAAGCTTTTAATAAATTAAAAAAAGTAGCAATAGTATGCTTTTTATTTTTTTTTAAAGCTAAAAAAACAAATTTTTTATAATAAAAAGTAAGTTAAGTTAAAGTTAAAAATAGTAATGTAATAACTATGTTGTTTTATTTAAACAAGTTATTTTTTTTTGCTTTTAATGCAACTTAAATTTAAAGATTAATTTTATTAAAAGCTATTATTAAAAAAAATACTTCTTAAGTAAAAAATATAAACTTGCTTAGTGCTAAAAAGTAAATAAAATTTAAACAAAGTTTTATTATAAAGCGTTATAGCTTAGTTAAAGCAACTTGTTTAAAAATAAGATTTGTTTTTATAAGTTAAAGTAAAAATATTGTTTATTGTTTAAAAATTTAAAATAGCTAAAAAACCTTAGTGCAGCTAAAAAATAATATAATTTTTAGTAGTTGCTAAAGCGGAATTTTGTTTATATAAAAAAAGGTTAAAAGCTATAATAGAAATTTTAGTTATGCTAGTTATTAAAACTTGCGCTTTGTTTAAAATTAACGCTGCTTTTTTTGCTTTAAAAATATAAAAGCTGCAATAAATAAAAGCTGCAGTAAATAAAAGCTATAATAAATAAAAGCTGCAGTAAATAAATAAAAGCTGCAATAAATAAAAGCTACATTAAAAATTTTAATTATGTTAGTTTTTAGAACTTGCGCTTTGTTTAGAACTAATGCTGCTTTTTTTATTATGCGTTATATTTTTACTTTTTAAACCTTTAAATTGTTTATGTGTTTTTTTTGTGTTTTAAATTGTTTTGGAAATTTAATTTTTTGAATTGTTTTGGAAATTTAATTTTGTGCGCTTATTTATAGCTAACTAAAGCGCTTAAAATTACAAAGTACATAATTAACCTTTTTTAAAAAAACTAACCGCATTAAGCTACTGCGTTTTTCTTTTTTTTTTATCTTTAATTTTTTATTTTATTGTTTTACTTTGTTTTACTTATTATAACGTTAACGTAAGGTTTTCTTTCTCATTACTTCGTAATGCAAAAAACCTTTAGCTAAAAGCAAAAAAAAGTAAAGCTTTTATTAAATTAATAGCTAGTTTATATAGCAAATATTTAGCAAATAAAACAAAAGCTAAAAAATAAAATAGTTTATAATAATAAAGCTAGTAATTATAACATGCTAAAAACTTTAGTTTTAGCTAAAAAAGCTATTAAAAAAAACAATATAAAAGCTAAAAACTGTATATTAATAAAAAACGCAGAAAACTAGCTATTTTAAGCTAATTTGTTAAAAAATTGGGCTTTAATTAACTGGTGGTATTAGGTGGGCAAAGTGGCCCACGAGGGGATGGCCCGTGGCAGGGGTGGTTAGCTTAACTATTATGCCGTGTTAATTCGACCATTGAAGAACTTTCACTACAAAGGCTTTACAATGTACAAAGAGCAGCATAAGAGATCTATATAATCACGCCATATCCCCAAACCAAGCAAGCCAAAACTTACTATTTGGCTAGCTACGTTATTAGTACTAAAATATCACCTGGATTCTCTCGCCCTTTGCGAGATATTGGGCTCAAATATCGTATACTCAGCGCAAAGATGCGAGAATCTACTTCATACTCTCAAACCTGCGCGGAGTCTTTATCTCAACGTCAACGTCATGGTCTGGCTACATCACGACCGCAGCAAGAGTAGTATTGATTGTAGTCAGAACCTTCTCCTTGCGCCACACAGGCGTCATCAAATCCCGCAACGAAAGCATCAACAACGACCAGAAATGTCGCTTCGTTGCAAAGTCCATCCGGAACATAGAGCTCTGCTGCCGCCGACTTCGCTGGAACAGGCGTCTCCCGGATGGTGCTTCTTCTTCTGCTCTGGGAGAAGTCTCTTTGGGATTATACTCAGTCACATTTTCTCTCCAGAGACTTCCATGCTTGTGGATGATGACACGACTATGTATCTGCAACATCGCGCCTTTTCTTCAGCGGTCATTGGTTAAGGTAAGTATCCTCTACAATGCCAAGGACGAAGTTTCCCACAGATCAGTGACGAAGGGGTCCTTGGTAAGAGCAATTAAGTAGAGGTCCGCTCTCTTTGATGTTAGTCTGTGTTGTTAAGCGGTTCGAACAGAGAGATCAGGGAATCGGGTAGCAAAGACATGGAGATTCTAAGTACGTTAATTAGATGTCGGGTTTGGTTCTGTCCGGGCCACTCCTCTCTTTTATTTTGTCAATAGAAGGACGATCATTATATTCTAATTAAATCGTAGATGTTGTGAAATGTAAGCAGGTCTCGTTGATTCGTGCGACATGTTAAAATATCTGAGAACGACAAGGTCCCACGCTAATTAGATTTATCTACAGACACTCGCAACCCTGTTAAGCTGTTTTGACCTTCAGACTAAATAAAGGGGTAATATTACAAGCTTTTGAGCAAGGGTTTAAGTTGTCATTCAGACTACAGAGGAATTCTCAGTATTTAGCACCGCGCTTCTTCCGAGCCAAGTCATAACGAAGAGGAACTCTTGGCTTCCAAGACGCGGGAAGTGACCGAACCTTTTGTGGAGGACCAACACCGTCGAGCCCGCAGCCAGCTTCAACACATGACGAAACGGTATGAATATAGCGAATCTTTCCCGACTCAACCCTGAACACATGGCTATCGGGCATCGTGTCCATACCTTGCGACCTATCTAACCCCGGAAATCCAAGGAAAATATCAACAGTACCCATCTCCTGATCGATCACATAACGGCGATTCGTGACAACCAGGGTTGAAGGGAGCCCGGCAGCTGTACACGAATCCCCAGTCATGTTGAGCGGCGCGGTAGAGGCACCGCCTTCAAGGCGAGAGCACGGCACGCCAAAGGGGACCACGACGCTCTCGTTCTTGAACCGGTCGAAGTAGGCGTCTCCGGCAGCCTGGATCACCTCACGCGAGTCCTGCTTCTCCGCCGGAATCGGGTCCCAGTTCTCGAGCGAGTCCCAGTACAGGTACCCCGTAGCGTTGAAAGCCCAGTCCCCGCGGTCCGTGACGATGGACTCCATTTTCGAAATCTTACTGTTGTTGGCATTAAACTCCATGCGCGTGCCGATCACGTACTGGTGAATGTTGGTGGCCGCGATGATCTCGGTGAATGTAGCGCACTGGACGGTGTCGAAGGTCGAGCGGTTGTGGTCCATTTTGATCGCCTCCGTCAGCACGCTCCGGTCCAGGCTCATCTTCACCTCATTCTCCGTATAGGTGAGATTCGACGCTGCAAGGGATGCGAGCTCGTTGCTAGACCCCTTTGTTTGGGCTGCGAGGTATTGGTCTGTTGCATCCTTGAGAAATTCACGAGTGCATGCTGCCAGAGCCAACGTGGCGAATGACAACACCCCTACCACGTTGCGCGAATACATTTTGACGCTGGTGGAATACGGAAAGTTTCGTATTCTTGGAAGTAAAGCATTTCAAAATTCTCGTCGGCGCGCTCAGGGGTATATGAAGCACTGGGAATCCAACAGGGTCTATTCAGGCGTTGGCATTACAGGCTATTCTCGTAGCCAAATAACCCGCGGGGTGAATCGTATCCTCAGTCGAATCATAGCGGATGATGTAGTCGATTTTGCGAAACCTTTACGTCACGGTTGGAGATGGAATTGCAACATCATTTATTACGCCGGTATAACTTAACATCTCGTTAGGAAAATCCCCGCACTGACAGGATAAGATCTGAGATGAGTCGTGGTAGCGAAATTAGAAAATGAATCTATCCATCTTAATAAATCGGCGTAAACATAGTCGTCAACGTGGCGATTCTAGAAGAAGCTGTCCTCCCATACATGTGAAGCTTGACGGCAGGGCATAGAGACTTTAGAAGTAATAACTGTTTTAGTATTAGTTTAACTACTCTAGACATTAATACTCATTTAGACTGTCTTTTTGTGACTGAAATGGTTCGCTCCTAATGTATTAACGGTGATGAAAAGTATTCTACGCTTGAGTATATTTCCGTAATGTCTCAGTCGTCTCATGCCTTATGTAAGCATTGGCGTGACGACAATAGTTCGTTACTTATCCAGAATAATTCGGGATTCTCTTTAAATCTTCAGCCAGAGAATATGAAAAGCCAATTGGCTTAACACATGTGTTAGTTGTCAATGCCCCTGATACGCTATATTCTGCAATCACCCACCCGGGCTACATGAACCCCGGTATTGGCCTTATATGATTATATAGAACTTTAGACTGCCTTGCACCTAGTCGTTTGTTTACACAGTAATAATTAATTCTCATACAGTTATTCAACTACTTTGTTTTCCCTTAGTAGATAGTGGTACAGAGTATCTGCTATCGAATTTACTCTGTTTCAGATCTGCCCTGATCTTCTCAAATGTCTGCAAACGGAAAATAAAGTAAGGAACAGTGATTAAAATATTCAAGGAAATATTTTTCAACATTATGATACTAAAGATGGAATTTATTAGATAAATAAAAATTATTGTTTGTTAACAATCAATGATTAGCTATGCAAACGGGTTGTTAATTTTGTGGTTACCTAGGTGTTCTATGTCTGCTAATGACTGTTACTTGCCATATGTATAAACACACCGACTCAATCATCAAACATACACAGAATAGGCAACAAATTATTGTTGTTGTGTAAAGGTCCATAAGTATCTTATGGACCAAATACCAACTATTATATCCAGAACTCTCCCTGTGCCCGGTGGCAGATCCCTCGTGTGTTGTAACTAGTGCTACCTTAACAATCAATTAATGTAACAAGTAGAAGATTCACTGATGGAACAAAAGAGATAGAAACAAACTTGAAGCGTCTTTGCGTAGTAGTTGTACGAAGGAATTCATGTTTGCCCCTTTGTTTAGAACGGGTAGCAATAGGTAAAAGTGGCCAAAGTTGGTGTTCGTCAAGGGATTTACAATATTTTTGCGAGTAGACATTAACTTCATGCAGAGCCCTTGTTTGTAATTTGTTATTGCAGCACTCCATAGCCACATGCCGTTGGTTTATCTAAGTACATATAACTACTCCTCTGTCCTCAACAAAACCATATTACTAATGAGAAATAACTTGAGATAGAATAAGTAAAGCACACGTAAATGCGTGAAAGCTACCTTTTGGCTACTTGGAAAGTCATGCTATCGCTCAGAATTATACATTGGCTAAACTGGACCTTTGATAAGAATGAAAATATGAGTTAAAAGTTCAAAGGCTATGATCTTCCCCAGATTGGTCATTCGTGGAGGTGCCTGTTTGCAAGAGCTTGTAATTATTAGACCTAGAGGTTTCCAATAGAGTACCACATGCCTACGTATCCAAAGAATGTTTTTATCCTGAATACGAGCACTCGTATCCTGTGTCACCGCCTCCAACGATACAAACCATGTCACAGGCTGGCAAACGGCCTACGTAAGTTGGCTTGGAATTTCCCGTTATACAGATAAAACCTTTCTCCTTGCCAACGACAACTTTGCCACCTTAATCTGGGTTATAAAAGCCCAAAAGAATTCCCGACATTTCGACTTCGACCACCTGGGATGAGAAACAACGACAGAGTTTTCCAAGCTAGTTACTAGGAAGCGCTTGTGAGTTCCTTCTAGAACAGTTTTCGTGGACATCAATACACCATATTGTTACTAACAGACTATCAGGTATCGCCAAAAGGTTCGACTTCATTTTAGGAATATGGTTCAAATCTTCCAATGAACTGGTGAGATTGGAGGCTTTTACTTGAATAAAGCTAACCCTGAGTTTCTGCCGTAGGATTTTGGACGCATATCACTTGCCAACAATAACTACTACAATAACTTCAATATTCGAGCTCAAATTCACTCTCCATATATCAGAAGGACTACCATAATTTACAATGGAAAACATTGCAGGCGCGTGGCAGGTATGCTTCTACGACGAAGGCCAGGAGCCTGCCGAACCGGAAGCGCGATATCCACGAGTCGGGGTGAAACAGAACTTCCAGATATTTGTACCGTGTGTTTATATACCGTCCCAATTCAAGGAAGCAGGGGTCGAAGCTTCAAGAGCGCTCGAGAACCCACGCGCGCACTGCATACTGTCTATCCACTCATCCGATGGAAGAGGGAGTGTTGGTAGACAAAAGAGCATTGTGCACGCATATTGGAGCGGAAATTCTGTAGGCCAATATTCGATGTCAGTACTCGGATACCAAGCACTCCACCAGTACTACACATTTATTTCCTATGGTCCGATTAGCCGTCTCCAGCCCGGATATTACCAGCTCAGAATTCAATTCTTCAAGGGGACTTGCAGGTTCGTATACCAGACTCTCTTCTACTCCCCCTTAATGTGTTGCAGGAGCATGGATGTCCTAATCAAGCTTTCTTTTCTATTCTTCTTACAAGTCCCAGAACCTATAACATCATTAACTATCATAATAATTTCTGACCAAGAATTCTGCAATAGTACCAATAATCCCGATGTCGACTCCGGTTTTTTCCCATTCTATCTTGAAGGATAAGATAACGTGCTCCGTCTAGTATGGAGTTGATGCATACTTTGATGACCACGGCATTCGTTTGTTCGGCACAGGTGTATCTGGGAGATGCCATCCACCATCAAAACTACTCCTTCCTTTGCGGGGTGTTTGCTTTGCGTTAGAGTGGGATTTTGGGTGCCAAATTTTGGATAAAATGACAAAAGAGTTCGACGTTATAGAAGCCTTTAGATTTGCACGTTTTGAACGGGCTACCTAATATAATCTATGACCTTGATACTGAAAGGAAGTCTTGACAATGTTATTATTACGAGCTGCTATTGCAGTTCCAACCTCATATTAGCTGGTAGCAAGAATATTGTGCCTCTTTCTAGTTTACATGGTACGTACCTTGATAGGCTGGTTCGCAAAGTGACCTTTACACGGATCCCATTGACCCCCTGAGAAAATGTTGTCAGGCTACATTGAGTTGTTGCAAAGGTAATCTGCATGCGACCTGTAGAATTTATGTATATACTACGGTCGTGGATTTATATATAGTTTCACTTTCCATTTGTCTTTAAGTGGATGATCATTTTCTTCTACTATAAGGTGTATAGCTGGGCATTGAACTAAGCTACCTGAATTATAGTCATTACCTAAATGTATTGTCATCTATATACACTTCACTAGCGATTTCCAGTTAGTTATGATACACTCACATCTAACAATTTATTTCTAATCACGAATACATTGTCTATTCTTCCAACTTCGGTCCCAATTTAGGGATTACTATGCCAACACTCCCCAAGTTCGAATAATCTGCAACCTCGCCCTCTAAATCGGCTACTATCATTGCTATGCGATGTTAATGGTTTTCCCGTTGTGCCTCGAAACATACATAACTACCTTCGGCTCAGATAATGAAGGGTAAGCACTAGTGACAGGAATTATATATTGCAATGTGCACTTCTCACATGCATGTAGACATGCCCGAGGTAGAGGCTAGGAATTACTTAGATGTGGTTGCCCAGAGAAGGCCTTATGTAAAATTGGTCATGTGTTTATTTCTAAAAGCGGGAGCAATTTCATTCCGTCAAAGCGCTTGAATGTATCACCTATATACCCAGGTACGTTACATGCCTACTACTTAGGTGCCGGGGCTCAAACACATCTTGTCGCCTAGCTTTCTCACCTCCCTACAAGCTTGTGCTTAATAAACAACCTATTCTCCCCGTCTTCTTCTTCTTTTCCTATCCACGGTTCATTAGTGTTACTCTAAAGTCATGTGAGAACGCTCTACCTAGGCTTAAAGCCACTGATATGACCGAAACACCTATCTTCCTCTCGCACCATTGCTATCCGGGAGCATCTAGACGGCTTTAATCTCTTTCGTCCAACATCAAAATCCTCATAGCCGATCCCAAAGTATTTAGTGGGAACTGTGCTGGGGGTGTGACTTCGGGGATGACCGTGACGTGTCGGTGAAGCGATTAGAAGATCAGGCTAAGAGACGACAAAATGACAATGAAAGAAAATTAAAAAAAGAAAGTCTCGTAGATCGCATACATAATAGCTGAATTATCACTTTCCTTAGCGGTTTTATAGAATCATAATCGCTCAAAGCCGTCACGGAAGTAGTACTCGCGATATTCGTGATGCTTCTTCCATCTGATAATGTTGGCTGCCTTGATGGGGAAGAGAACGTCGATCTCCACCCGGTCGGCGAATTTGGACTTGCGTGTGACACCGTCTTAGTCGCACGGTGTTTGCTCCTTGAGGCTATGATGCCTAAATCCGACCCAGTGAAAGGAGAAAACCAGGGGTAGTGCAGGGTAGTTGTTAAGGGATTCAGGAACAGGCTTGTAGAAGGTGCACGCTCTAGGAACCTGCTATTTAATTTCTTGCTTAGCTAAAGTAATTACATAGATACTGTTGATGGGCGGGGAAGATAGAAGAAGTATAAGGCTACTTCGGTGAGGAGAGTCCGGCTGCAAGGCGAACTTTAGGCTGTGAGTATTCTAAGCGATATAAAGGGCGTAAGGCTACTGACTAAGACGGCAGGAGTCCTGGAATATATTAGTACCATGACGCCTGATAACGGTCACATAAGGAGCAAACAATTGGAGTAATTTAAGCACATTATCAGGGCTAGATGATTATTGCCTTGTTTCGGTCTGTATACCCCAATGTACAACATAGTGCAGAATATGCCGCAGTAGGTTGGACTAATGACTTAGAAAAGCAGTATTCTATATACATCCTCTCCAATAGTCTTCATACGATCGAGATTAGTGACTAGGCAGAAGCCTGAGCACATGTACGAGGCGTAAACTTAATGCCCTTCGTTAATAGACAAATGTTTATCCAACACTGTAAACAGGGCGGACGCTGGATATAAAAGGGGGAGAAAGTAAGACTCTTTCCTCAGGGAATCTTGATCATCACTTGTATAGTTGCACATGAATTTAACCATCTCGAGCATCACGATCATGGCCCCTAACTCAAGGAGTATTAAAGAGACAGGCACTGAAACCGGCAATAGATTAGTTCGAGCTAGTGTAGCCGACCGCTCACGCGAAGACGACTCATCAACTCTCAGGGATGTCGAACAGGAGGCAAACCTGAGCGCGCCGACTATGGATAAGAAAACACATTGCTGGAGAGATTTGTATGTGCGACTCACTTGGCAGCTGTCTGGTTTACTGAGATCTTGTAGTCAAGTCGATAGCTATGATACTGCGACTGTCTTCGAAGGCTGGGAGATCATCTCGGTACGACCAACAATTGAGCTTACGAATTTCAAACGAATATTCGGCGTGAATTTTATTTCAACCTACAAGGTATTGAAGGACGGGTATACTGGAGTGCGGGCCATACCGTCATACTCCCAAGTTGAATTGGCAGACGCGGTTGCTGCAGCTGAGAACGAGTGGACTTCCCAGAAATTTGGTTTAGTACGTCTCATGAAGCAAGACACCTACGACCAGAACTTGGAAAAACGCATCTTCGAGCTTCCAGCCTGCCTCCCATCCAAGCTTGGCGCCTTGCTAGATTGTCGTTTCGTCGCAACCAACAAGAACCCCCATGTTAGGCGTGAATGGAAAATTGCCATGCTGAGGCCGATTGTTGACTTCATGACGGATGGACAACAACAACCGAATAACCTTGGACTATGGAACAGAGGTAGCAGAGGGCAGAATAACCCGGTTCAGAAGTGGCTGGTAGTCCTGCGCGGGCAAGATACAAGAATCAGCAAGAAAGGCTTTAGGACTTTCAACACAATGTCTAACCCCTGGCTCAAAGTCGACGAAACACCTCAAAGCGGCGCGAGCGGTTTAGGGGGTCAGCAGTAGCGGCCACAAACCTGTCAGTGAATGATAAGACATGGAGGTTCCACGCAGACAGGCAACAATGCATTTTTACGCTCGGCATGTTGAGAAACGTCCGATTTTTTTTTCCCTTTCTCCGGAGTCCGGATTAATGTTGTGCTCTTTGTTGTAGGTTCATATAAGGAGGAGGAGCTCACGCACTTCTAATGTACGTAACCATAGTGTTAGATGTCCAATGAGGAGATTTCGGGCTTCCCAATATCTTGAACAATTATATATGTGAAGTCCGATTGGGGTAATAGTGATTCCATGGAGTTCGACCGAGAAAACTCGGAGTTTAAAATTGACGATAAGCCATGCCGCAGTTTAATTCAGCTCCGGTATTTTCGGGGGTCATCCTGCATGAAACCTTACATGCATGGAAGAAGTCCAATAAAGTCCTAAGCAGCCTACCAAGTTAAGACCTTTCATGCCATGTGAAAGTCTAAAATGCGCAACCTGATAGGGTAAACTAGGATCGTATGCACGTAAGGCATTGGCAACCACTTAGAGCTAGATATACGTACGATAAGCTCACTATAAGGGGAAAAAACCTCAAAAGAACCAATACAACGTTGTATACACGTAGTTAAAACAAAATGGGTCTAGTTATAGTCTCACATTGTCAAAAGCAAGCTCTCGTCTTGACTCAGGTGGTGCGCGACCTGGGGCGTTGCCAAGTCTCTCCAACCCCTTTCTTAGGCTCTGTTCTCTTTAGTGCACATGGTCTGCTTAGCCTAGTCTAGACTCGGCTAGATAGGCTACCAGCTTCTCGGGATTCTGCCTATCTAGGCCATGTCCTGTTATCATGCGTTCATTGTTGGATGCGTACCAAGATAAACTTCATGTCGAACCGCGGTACACTGTCCATTACTTGAGATTGGATAAGTTGCCTGTGGAATAGGCTGTAATAGCGACGCCCACAGGCCCCCATGGGGACAATCTTTACTTAGAGATTCACTGGCCGATAATGGATTCAACTAAGATAATCCTATGCGGGGATGGATCATTCGGCCCGGCTGTCGAGGATGGTTGTCGTGGGGGGTTCGATTTTACAGGTACTTCCTACTGCCTACTGGGTTGAGCGACGATCTAGAACTGTGTTGACTCACGAGGTCTATCAAAGTGCAATTCGAAGAACTGATCTTGGCAATCTTGCCGGCTGCGATATTCCTGCTGGTCTCTCCCTTCCGAGCCCTTGCGCTGCTTCGGCGACGAATCACGGCTAGACGGAATAGCCTGTATGCTGCTAAACTGGTACGACAGCGCTGACTCTTCTCACTATTCAAGCAAGGGAACTGAATATGTATTAGGCAACGATAGCAGCCTATACCGGTCTTCAACTCGCGCTCTTGGTCCAGTGGGCACAACCTGAGTTTAGGAGCTCCGTTTCAATCGCCTCGACGACCTTGTCGTTGGCTTCTGGTCTATCGCTTGGCCTACTCTCTCACTTGGAACACTCAAAGTCTATTCGGCCTTCCTTTATCATAACTTTTTATCTCATATTTACTGTCTTTCTCGACATTGCCCGAGCTAGGACGCAATGGCTTCTAAAGAATACCGATGGTATAGCTGCGACACTGACGGCCTCACTTACCGTCAAAATAGCACTTCTCGCCCTTGAAGCAGTTGAAAAACGACGATTTCTTGTTGATGGCTATCGCGAATACCCTCCCGAAAGCACAAGTGGGCCATTTGGTCGCGGGTTCTTCTTATGGCTCAACTCTCTTCTTCTGTCTGGATTTGGCAAGGTGCTGTCTCTGGCCGATCTGCCGTCCATTAGTGAGAAACTCGACTCGCGGATGTTAGCAAAAGACTTGTCAGCAGCTTGGGAAAACTGTAGGCTAAAACTAACCCGAAGCAATACGAATGCTCACTAACATCTGATAGGTAATCAGAAGAAAAGACATGCGCTTGCATTAGCTGCAGTTCTGACCTTTCGCTGGGAAGTTTTCTTGATTGTCTTCCCGAAGCTTGCTTATGTTGCACTCAGTCTCTCCCAGCCCTTCCTAATCCAAGAAGCTGTGGGCTTTGTGCAAAACACGCAGCCCGAAAAGAACAATAACGTTGGATATGGTCTGATAGGTGGCTTTGCCTTAGTTTATACTGGTCTTGCAGTAAGTATCGAATTATGGTCTATATTCAGCACTGTGTTGATCTTAACGGCCTAGGTTACTATGGGGTGGTCGTCGCATCTCACCTATCGATTGATGACGATGATGCGCGGTGGCCTTATATCCATTATATATCGAAAGATGCTGCAGACTCAGGTGACAAAGTTGAATGACTCCGCAGCCGTCACTTTGATGGGCACCGATGTGCAAAGAATTGCCGAAACATTTCACTACCTTCTGGTCGAAACTGTCCCTGCGTTTATTCAACTTGGTATTGCCACTTACTTACTTTATCTCCAACTGGGTGCTGTCTTTGTGGTCCTCCTAATTTTGTCCATTGGTATGGTTTCCTCCCAGTCTCATTAACTGCCTAAGCAGTCCAGTTCTAAATTCAAACTTCTAGCGGGAACCGTACTATCCGGGCAAATCGCCGACAAGGTCTCGAAGAGCCAGAAAACGTGGCTTGAGGCTATTCAAACTCGTATCAACTTTACCTCTGAAATTCTTGGTTCCATGAAAAATGTCAAAATGCTAGGCCTCACAGGACAGATGTTCAATATAATCCAACAGCTCCGAGATGACGAAATTGCAAAGTCGAAGAAGTACCGAAAAGTTCAAGCCTATTACGTGTCCATTGGTTTGTGCTCATACCCGTTGGAACAGCCGCTATACTAGACTAACATAATGCCTAGTCAATGCTCCCGAAATTATTGCGAAGTTACTCCTCTTTGGGGCCTATGCGATCGTTGCACATATCAATGGCACAGACTCATTATCTGTTTCGCAAGCTATCTCCTCGCTTGCGCTCATTACCCTCGTGTCGAAACCACTAGCCGACATCCTAGTTGCTATCCCACAAGGCTGGAGCGCGTTGGGTTGTTTCCAGAGAACTCAAACGTTTCTTAACGACACACCACACGATGAGCAACACTCGGTCTCGAATACGAATAGTATAGTTTCTAGTGAGCATCATCGTGGCTCAGTAGGCACAGAACTTGGATCACTTCAACCTCAAGAACGGAGAGGCAACATACTTCTCGAGAACGCAAGTTTTGGATGGTCCCAGTCGTCACAGGACCTTATATCTGAAGCAACTGTGCGAATTGACTCTTCTGAAACCGGGCTCACTATCCTTACCGGCCCTGTTGGTTGCGGTAAGTCCACATTTCTCAAAGGCCTACTAAAGGAGACACCCTACCACAAAGGACATCTGGACACTTTGCGTTCTCGTGTCGCTTTTTGCGACCAAACCCCCTGGATCATAAGTGGAAGCATTCGAGCCAACATTATCACCGAGTCTGAGTACGATGAGCGCTGGTATCAATCTGTTGTGAATGCATGTGCATTAGACATTGATATTAACCGACTGCCTCACGGGGATTTAACTGTTGTCGGAAGTAAAGGAGTCAAGCTTAGTGGAGGTCAAAAACAACGCATAGTGAGTTTCAATGATGATCAAAATCGAGCGTTTTGCTAAGCTCTACCCCAGTCCATTGCAAGAGCGGTCTACTCTCGCAAACCGATTGCTATTCTCGACGATGTTCTTAGCGGCTTGGACGCGGTGACAGAAGAGGCTGTGTTCAGAGGGATATTCGGGACGAACGGGCTGTTCAAGAAAACCGGCACTACAGTAATTCTCGCAACTCATTCCAGTAAGAATCATGCCGGCTTATTGACACTTTCCCCTTGCTTATTGATTTCTAGTCAAACGACTCCCGGAAGCAGACCTGATTCTAGCTATGGACGGCAGAGGAAAGATCGTCGAACAGGGAAAGTTCTCCGATCTAAATGTCCCCGGACGATACGTTTATAGTCTCAATATAAGCAGCTCCCAGTCCTCGACGGAATCGGACGATGAATCTCTACCAGCAACTGAAGATCCTAAGGGGGCTAGAGATGTACCGATCGAAGCACAGAATCAAGACTCGAGCCGCCGAACGGGAGACTGGGCGACCTACAAGTACTATACAGCTGCTCTGGGGCGCTGGAAACTTCTTGTGTTTGTCGCTTTCGTTACTGTTAATGAAATAGCGAATGGCATACAAAGTATGTCTAGCTTCTCGTCCTTGACCAATCCATAACTAACATAGCTATAGCCGTGTGGTTGAATTGGTGGGCGCAAAGCAATGAGCGAGGGGATCCTCCACGACTCGGCTACTGGCTCGGCATCTTCGCCACTTTCAGTGTGAGCGAAATCGTCGGTTTAGTTGCCTCCATTGCGTAATTGCCCCCAACATCTAGATGTCTTTCAAACCATTACTAAAAATATCTCAGGTACCTATACGTCGTCATAACGCCTAACGGAGGAAGACACCTGCACAGTTCCATTTTAAAGGCAGCTCTAAATGCCCCTATGTCTTTCCTAGCCCAAACGGAGACGGGAGTACTAGTTAACAGGTACGGTAGCCAGCTGCACTTACTATCCTAACTCTAACCATTCATAGATTCAGCCAAGACCTCCGCCTCGCTGATATGACCCTACCCGGTGCCATTATCAATGTTGCCTTTCGTGAGTAGTCTGTGAATTCCTGTCTAGTGTGAATTATCTGACACAATTAGAACTTGGCCAGTGCATAGTTGCTACTGTCCTAGCAGCAACCGCCGTAGGATATTTTGCCGCCGTCTTACCACTTGTGGTTTTCGTCTTGTATCTTATACAACGGTTCTACCTCCGCACCTCTAGACAGCTACGTTTACTGGAGTAAGTCTCTATAATGTATTTACAATGACACTGCTGGCTGACATACACCTTAGACTTGAGACAAGTGCTCCCTTGTTCTCACATTTTATCGAGTCTCTGAGCGGTTTAGTGACAATTCGTGCATTCGGATGGACTCAAGAGTATACAAATAAAACGAACAAACTACTTGACCAATCGCAGAAACCTTTCTACCTGCTCCTATGCATTCAACGATGGCTAGTATTAGTCCTCGACCTCGTCGTCGCAGGTCTAGCAGTCCTCTTGGTGGGCTTGGCGGTCGCTCTTCGATCCAAGATTAACCCCGGCTTCTTAGGTATCGCGCTTGTTCAACTTACTAGCCTTTCCCATGCGCTCACGTCCTTGGTACAATATTGGACTCTACTGGAGACTTCCCTCGGCGCTATATCGAGGATTAAAGACTTCTCAGAGACCACGCCCAGTGAAGCTACTGCTGAGGAATCGAGCGAGCCTCCCCCAAATTGGCCGCATCACGGTGCTCTGACATTCGACTCAGTATCGGCTAGCTACGAAGATAATGGTCCCTTGGTTCTCAAAAATGTTAGCTTCTCATTCAAAGGCGGCCAGAGAATTGGGATCATTGGGCGAACTGGAAGGTATGTCCGGTTCCTTGCAGTGCGCCTAACCTTAGACATAGACTAATGCGATCTTGGCTAGTGGGAAGAGTTCAACAGTTCAAGCTATTCTTCGAATGATTAACATCAAGGAAGGCAGAATTCTTATTGACAATGTCGACTTAGCTACACTCACAGGTTCGGTAGTTCGGGAGCACGTTATCACGCTTACGCAAGATCCCTTCTTGTTTCCAGCATCAATCCGATCTAACATTGACCCCCTGGGAGTCTTCACCGACGAACAACTTTCAGCTGCTCTAGAGAAGGTGAAACTTTGGACCGTCCTACGGGACAAGGCTGGGACCAACGGTCTAGACATCGAAGCTGTTCTTGACACATGCATTGATGCGGATTTCCTGTCTCATGGCCAACGCCAACTGTTCTGCCTTGCACGCGCTCTTCTTAAGCCTGGAAAAGTACTGATACTCGACGAGCCTACAAGCAGGTATGTTCCAATGCCAACCCCTCAGATACTGAAAAATGACGAGCTGACAATCCGCAGTGTCGATGCCAAGACCGATGCCCAAATGCAAGAGGTTATACGTAATGAGTTCAAAGATCACACGATCATTATGATCGCCCATAGGCTATCAAGTTTATTAGACTTTGATAACATTCTGGTTTTAGACCAGGGTTCGCTTGTCGAGACTGGAAATCCTACTGAACTGCTTAGTAACCCGTCCAGCCGCTTTGCTAAGATGTATCATGGAACTACTAGGCAGTAATACACTAGTATGGCACTATCCCTGAGTTACGAGCCCTAAATAGTGAGATGGAAAGAAAAACATAATGTTTGATATTATTATCGGTATGAGTAAATGCAATTCCTATGCCGTTATTTCAGGGGCTGATACCGGAATGTACTAGTATTTTGTTAACCTTGCCACTTCACTGGGCGAAACTGAAGGACTATGGGTATTGACCGTACCATAATACTACTAAAATACTGCTAATCCTATTAACATAGCTTCCAATCGTCGTTTATTTCATGATGTTCAAGAGTGCCTTCTGTTGGGACAGAACACTAGGTTCACTACTCAGAGAAACCTTCAAAACATTGGGTGTCAACTACGTACCATATACCCCATCCAAAAATCCTCTCATCTGTGAAAATATCCGCTCTTTTCAGAGATTCTTCATCTGCCTCTATTTAGCAATACCAGAAATCCTAAAGTAGTATCTCGGACGCCACACCACCATAAGCTTTCCACGCCGCAATCTGTTTTTTTTTTTTTCATCTCGTTAGCTTTTACTCGCGCATAGTCCATCAGGACTAGGGTATTAACTTAAATACTCACAATAACTTAGGCCTTTTAACAGGTGTCTTCACAGAAGGCCGCCTAGCAGGCCCAGGTCGACATATAACTGGCAGTGCGATCCGATCCTGCCCAACAGTCATGAACATCTCGCCGGGTGTCCCGTCAACAAACCCGCCCTGATCAGCGGGTACGAAAGGGCTTTCCCTTGGAGCCGCACTCAGCGTATCATCCCACTGCTCCAACAAACGCCTCGCCTCATCTCGCGATGAGGCCCCGGCGTCCGTGAACTGTCGCGTTCTCGATGCCGCGGCCTTCTCGTACGCCTCGCGTGCTTCTTCGACGTGGTTTAGCGCGAGGAGGATGTGGCCTTTATACAGGTAGCACGTCGCTAGCGGTGCGAGCAGGGGATCGCAGGCGTCTGGGTCCGTGGCTAAGTGGAGAGCCCGGTTGATGAGGTCCAGCGCTTCGCTGTAATCGTGGGGTGATGGCATGGGTTGTTTCTTCGCCCTTGCTATTAGTGCCCCTGCGCCTAGCACTAAAGACTTTATCTGGCTGAGGACGCCGTGTTTCTCTGAGGGGGTTAGATCGAAGGCTTTTATTTGGAAGGACATTGCACTCGGGGCGCTTAATGGACACTGGGATGAGGGTAAGGAATGGTTTAAATAAAATTAGAGTTGCAGTGATGATGGGATCCGACGCTCAACGTAGGATGCCTAGGGGTTTTCTAGGTCGAGCTACGTGTGGTGATTTCGAGTTTTAAGTATGGATGAATTGCGTTGTTTCTTTGGGAACTCAAGCCTATTGTTTCGCCCCTTTGAAATCCAATGTCATGGTAAGAGGCCCTGGAGAGTGAATAAGACACAGAAAAAGAATTAACAATACATAGGTTAAACAAAGGAAGATATGAGCATTAGCTTGAGGTAAGTCGTGGGTTCTACGTCATTTTTTCTTTGTCCTGCCGAGCAGCTGAGTTGTAATTGCGTGTAACTCATCCCCGTCTATCTATCACGGGGAAAAATGACGATTCGCAAGGTGGAAACAGAGCATGTGAAAGCGGGCGATGCCGTTATGCATTGAGTTCAGCTAGGATAATATGAGTTTATACATGCAATATTTGTATGCTAAGTAAACTCTATAGAATCCCTTAACCTAGAAATCGTTCATTTATTCAGCAAAGATGACGCACCCCTTGACGTTGGGAGAAGAAAGACGATGAACCCTGTGTTCTTATCAAAGTATAGGTGATCAATCGTTGTCTTACACAACGGCGGCGATATTCAGGTCAGCTTTATAGTCTGCTACAACTGGACTATCCCTCTACACCATCTCGCGAGCTCTTTTCTTGGCGTAAGATGAAGTGATACGGGATAACTCAGCGGAAGTGATGGGTAACACTGTTCCATGTCGCGGGCTTGTAGGCAACTTGAACGAACTAGAAATCTTCCAGCTAGGCTTCGAGATATCCGAAGTCTCAAGCGGGATGTACCCCCGACTCGTATACTCATCCACAAAGAGGTAGAACTTGTCCCCATGGACATCATTTGGATTGGACTTGAAAATCGTCGGGCCTTCGATCGCGCTCGTACCCGCATTCTTCCCAATACACGTTGAGATTGAATTCCACGAAAATAGCGGCGCCGTCAACGTCGAGCTGCTCTCCTCGATAATGTCCGCGCAACCCGTAGTGGCGCCGTCGTCTTTGGTAAAGCGGTAATACACACCATTGTATTCAAGAACTGTAGAATCGATGCGCGAATCGCCTGCGTCCTGCCAGATCTGTGCTTCGCTGAATGTCACGAAGTCGCTCGTCGTTGCGTACATCATACGATTGTATGATGTGCCGGTGTGTTTGGTATCGCTCTCTGCGTACAGCGAAGATGCCCAGAAGACCACATATTCGCCAAGGTTTTCATCGTAGTATGCTTCCGGCGCCCACGTGTTTCCGGCTGTCACGGGCGACACTAGTACATGTCGTTGCGCCGACCAAGTGACTAAGTCCGCCGTCTCCCAGATCTCGAGATACCGACTTCCCGTACGCACTGAAGAATCCCATGATGTGCCCGAGCCGATGGAGAGATCCGTCGCGAGGACGTAAAACTTCGATCCGTCATGAGAGCGGATGATGAAAGGGTCTCGGAGACCTTTCGTGCCGGCCGTAGATGTGAGGACCGGTTGTCCGCCATTGAGTTCCGCCCAGTTCAGCGCATCATTCCCATTGCTCGCGGCAATATAGATGTTCTCGCCGGCTTTGGTGTCACCCGTGAAGTACAAGAAAGCGTAGCCATCGTATGCATCTGCTGCAGCGGACTTAGGCACAAGTGGTCTTAACTGAGGAATGGTACTCGCAGTAGCTTGTAGACAGCCTATTGCTAATGGTATAACGTAGAGACGCATTTTAGAGGGAGCGAATAACATAGATTCGATCGATCATCGTCACCGCAGGTCTAATTAAGATGCTGGAGCCGCTCTGGCCTTTATGTCCACACAGGTATAATTAAGGTCCAATTGTTCAGCGGAGTGCCATCTATGGGTTTTCTCCCCTGGTACCGAGACAAAATGAAGCGATCCATTGGCATAAAGCCTTTTATCGAGTTCATAGTTTTGTCGCATCATCTACCGTTTCAGTTAAACAATATATATCCGTCTTCTCACGAGGTGATCCCACCTATAGGAAGAAATCGTAATGTGATTGAAGATGGTTGGGGGGAGCACCCGGTGTAGCTATCCCCGGCCATTAAGCTATTCCGGGCCAATTCATGCGGGGAATATGACGCTGGTCGACGATTACACTCGTAAGTATACTGCTTGGCAGTGCGGAGAGACTGATATGGGTACAAGGGAAAGCGATGAGGCCCATGGGTGAAATGGTGAAATGGAGACATACTATATGCGCTCCAATGATCCAGAAAAGCCGGTCATTGAAGTGTCATCGCTCTGAAAATGGTATCGGATTTCGCGTGATCCTCATAATGAAAATTTCAATTAAGAACGCAAGATAGATAAAATACTTCATACAGGGTATTAATTCATCCATGTCTATATTTCCTTCTTGTGCCCTTCTGATCCTGACACTCTCTTCATCAACCTTCAGATTAGCAATGCCTTAGCCAACCCGATAATACTCAACGCGCTCGCGGTATCATGAGCAGTAATAAATAAATAATAAGTCAGGACCAGCATTGATTTTGGCAACTTTTTTACACTCCGTCGTAGATTCGTCGCTCGTCGCTCGTTGTTTAAAGCACATCCGGAGGTTTTAACATTAAAATTAGACTATGTCATCACCGCGGCGTTGGCCACTGGGCACGGCCTTGCGAGGAATGCCGGGACCTGCAGCACCAGAGCTATACATGCCATGGCCATTCGTAGCGTGCTTGTCGCCGTATGAGGACGAGCCTGCTCCCCACCCAGCTTTCCGCGTCCAGGTGGCATCCATGAGTTCAATGCCGTCGTAGGTGTATGGACAGGATTGACTGCGGTTAAGGGGAACATGGTTGAAGCGCCAATCCCAAATAGCGGCGTAGCACATTCGGTAGGAGGAAAAGGCCATGACAATACCGATAGTTGCCCCGGCACACACGTCGTACCCTACCAGTGAAGTTGTTAGTCATCGCTAAATCCCGTTCTAGGTGCGGAAGTCGGCTCGGGAGAGAAGTGGCCTTATAAGAGATGGATGAAAGATAAAGAGAAGACACCAAGCTTTACTTACAGTTGTGAAACTCATCAATTGTTAGGGCGCCCGCAATGAGAACGGCTCCAAGGATGGGAATATATATCACAATCAATTTCCACATGGGTGCGTGGTAGTTGGCGAAGACCTTGAGTTTCGCGTTGAGATATAGGTAGAGGTATACAAACCCAGCAAATGCGGCGGTGGAATGTCCCGACGGGAACGATTCGAGCGAGTCGTTGATCTCCTTGGGATCCCCCGTGCAAATCTCACGTGTATAATAGAGCTGATTGAACCCTGCGGCATTGTAAGGCGAACCTTCCACACCGGCACCGTTTTTAGCAAGACTGATATCCGGCTTGCAGACGTCGAGGAAGTGAGGGCGAAGACCGCCGATGAGGAACTTGAGGAAGACCTGGAAAACGGCGGCGCTGATCAGAGAGTAGAGCAGGCCGATTATGCCATTGTTGACATCCCAGAAAGAGCGGACACGGATTTGCATTACGAGGATGGCGATGATGGGGACGATGGCGGCTAAGAATGCGGCCAGCCATATCGGAATAATCTCCTTTCGCAAGGGATATGCAAATTGCGGATATACGACTTCGCCATCGGAGAAGGTGACTGCAAATGAACGTGTGGGAGCGGGTGGTGCTTCGTAGATCTAGTACGATTTAGCTCTTGTATAAGTTGTGGCGAGTGTTCAGGTGGTATCAAAACATACACCCAAACCGATGACACCCATTATCACAAATGTCAGAATATCAAGCCAGGTCACTTTTAGCCACTGGCCAAAGGACGGGCGGGCTGCCATGCTATATGTGCTGTTGACATGCCGACTTCTCCTAGTGTCGTTCACTTGGTTGTGGTGACCAGTGCCTTCATGGCCTCGACGGTTGAAGAAGCCCATGGCTACTTATGATAAAGGGTGGTGGAATGTTATTAAGGTATCCAATAACAATATCCTCTAAGAGGATCTCTAAAGGGACCCGGTATGTGTACCGGCACTACTCTGGGACGGGAGATGGTCGAGTTAGAAGTAAGAGTGGACGAGAGGAGAGCTAAAAGATACTAAGAGAGATGCGAAAGGAGCTCGGTCATATATAGAGAGAGCATCATCCCATGTCCTCCTACCTTTGGCTGATGGACGCCGTGGTCGTCATCGCCAGATTTCATTCAATATCGTCGTCGTACCTAATTACTCCCTGTCTGGAGGTGACGTCACGTCAGAGACAGCGTGTGTAGAAGCACAGCAGCGAACAACTCAGAAAACAACAAACGAGACATGGGTCTGACAGGGTGTTATTGTGTCATGCTGCCGGCTCCCATATATTTTGTGCTACACACGCATCCAATAGAGATGCGAAGCTTTGATACCGTACTCAAGATCCAAGGGCTAGTATCGCTCTAGTATAGCTCTATATAGCTCTACACTAATTAGGTTAGAGTGCTGTACCGATAGGTATTAGTTGAATCGTGACTGGTCCGATGGTGACCATTTCTGGCTGACCTCTCACGTCATTGGACTTTAAAACTTGGCAGGACTGGCAACGCTTGTCTAGAATCAGTCCCCTCTACACTAGGGAGAGTACTGCCGGGGCAGGGCCTGGGGAATTACCGAACGCGGTGCCTACCAAATAAAGGGTAAATAAAGTGGTGACGTGTAGTCGATTGATTCGAATGTTGACGGAGGCTTTCTAATATAAATGCACAGCAGTAATCTTGAGTGCTGGTCCTAGTGTTGATCCTAGTGTTAGTCCTAGCGCTGGGAACATTGAGGTAGCTTCCCCACTGGTATGCTAGATTAGCAGAGTACCAAAGTACATGTTTGGTTTATTATTTATATCTACTTATATGGATGTAAGTACTCATGAACTCACCCTTTTAAACAAACTGAATTATTGAAGGTATATATAGGTACTTATATATATACTCTGCCTTATAACAAGAGTCTTGGTAATAGTGTATCAGTACGACTACTCAATATGATTTACGAAATGTATTTTGTGCACAGTCCCCTCTCAAGATTTTAGACCTCCCCTATCGAGAGAGGAGCGCAATGCATTTAAGCATGGCTTCTACTAGGTTCCCCTCTTTGTCCTAACGAGAACCCACCGTCCAATAAGAACTTTATCTACCTAATCTTCATACCATCTCAGACATGTTTTAGTTGATCTTCACCCTCACAACTTTATGGGCGTGGGTACAAAGTCGTCCGGATTTTCCAAGTATGCTTACCGTTCATGTTTTAGATATACTTAGGGCGCCAACCATGGTTTCGAGAGGCCTGGGAGGATAAAGTAGGTATCATGCCGCAAAGTGGCGTTCGCCTCAATCGTAGTAGACCTCTATGGATTCCAGAAAATGCTGACAAAATTCCAGTCTTAGTGCTGGCACCATGCATTAAGCTGAAAGTCTAGGCTGGGCGCACTCGGCTTGGCAAGACCCCGGACGCAAGGCAAACTCCCTCGATAGGGCCGTTTGGAGCTGGATTTAGATCTGCCTCGGGCATCACGAGTTGGCAAAAGACCAAAATGCGTCAGAACGACATGCACCATCAAACTGACCCGGTACCGGGATGATGGGAAACGATATGGGCCCAGGCTCAGCTCTACTGAGCTGCGAAATGCCACGATACTGGGCGTGTCAGACTACCAAAGACACACATTCAGCCGCAAAATAGGCTAGGGAATCGGTCCGCTGGGAGGCAACCCTTTATAATGGAGATGGACGCCTCGTTGCGCGAGACTACTCCCTGCCTCTCTTGAGCCACTCTCTCGACTTAGACTCGTAAAGCAAACCTAGCGAGAAGATCAAGATGACATCCCAAGCAACACATGGCTATATGCCGCCTGTGATGAGCCAGCCTCACTCACAGACAGTCGCGACATCGGCTCCGGGGAGTGATGGCCTCACTGCGGCGTTCTCTAACCTCAATATCGGCCAACAGCAGCCATCAGCTCACCGACAACCTCAACATGTAACTTCGTCGTCGACGTTTCCACAACCCCCTCCTAGTCATCAAGTCTACAACCCTGCAGCTCACGGTTTACCATCACCCCCCATCTCCAGTGGCTCAAAGCCAACGGCTCACCAACAACGCATTGGATCAGTTGGTTCTTATGGCCAGGCGTTTGGCCAGCCTGCACCTCCATCATTGCCGCAGAACGCGTACCCAACACCAGCGCAGACCCCTGTGAGCTCCCCGTCACCACGTCCGACATATTCGCCGGCGGCGCACGCGACTAGCTCACCGTCGCCCGCTCATCCGCAAGCAACGCAAATTGCGCCGTACAACCCAGCAAACCCTAACAATGGCAAGCCTACCTTTGCCCCCCCTCCGACTGTCTCAACTTTTTCT
Organism: Xylaria sp. FL1777; assembly: GCA_022578965.1. Taxonomy (NCBI): domain Eukaryota; kingdom Fungi; phylum Ascomycota; class Sordariomycetes; order Xylariales; family Xylariaceae; genus Xylaria; species Xylaria sp. FL1777. The sequence continues at coordinate 11,998 of MU400693.1, read as the reverse complement.
CCAACCCCAACCCCAGCTCCAGCTCCAACCCCAGCCCAGTCCACGAAGACAAAAGGTAGCTTCTTCGGCAAGATGACTAAGAGCCCCATTGCCGGAATAGGAGTAGGCCTAGTGGGCGGCTTGACAACTGCGGTCCTGGCACACGAAGGCAAGGAGAAGCTTGAAGAATGGACGAAGGGGAAGATGGGGTCCATAGCAGGGGCAGTAGGACTAACTGCTCTAGGCGGTGGTAAGACGCATAGTGAACAGCATACCAACACAGGACATGCTGGGGCACATCACCACGCTCATTCGGCGGGTGTGCATTCAGCAGGTGCACATTCAGGAGGGACGCATTCGACAGGAGCAGGGGGACATTCAGTAGCACACTCAGTAGCCCACCATCTACTACACCAAGGAACGCAACATGGAACGAACCATGGAACAAATCATGGAACGCACCAGAATGTGCACTCAGGAACACCCCACGTAGTGCACTCGCCGGCTCACAGCGTACCACACGCAGCACCGCATGCGGCGGGACATCCTATAGCGCACTCAGCCGGACCCGCGCATCCAGTACACCAGGGGCCAGTTATGACCGCCGGAGCCCCTATGACACCAATGCCGGTTCAGATGGGAGCCCCCGTATTTCAAAGCCAAGGGATACGGCCGCCTATGGGTCCGGGGATGGCACCCATGCCAATGCCAATGCCAATGCCAATGTCAAGGCCGATGCCGATGCCGATGCCAATGCCGATGGGTGGTCCAATGGGTGGTCCGATGGGTGCTCCGATGGGTGGCCAGATGGGGGGTTCCATGGGAGGAGGCATTGCTGCTCTCGGTGCCGCTGGCGCCCTTGCCACTGCAGGTATCGCTGCATATGCCCATAATTCGAATGGGACGGCCGGGCACGATGCATATGGAGCAACTGGACACGATCCATACGGAGCAACTGGACACGATCAATACGGAGCAGCTGGGCACGATCCATACGCACAGCACGGCGGGATGAGCATGGATCCTTCAGGGCATACCCCAGGGGTTTCCCATGCAGCCACCGACGGAACGACAACGCAAAACTTCGCTCCAGGTGAGTCGAACACATCCGCATATGGTACCACTACCGGCGATGTCACGAGCCAAACCCACACATACGAATCGACCAACGTAGCCGGGGGCACGGTTACAGGGGAAACGTACACATCCCAGACAGTCACGACGACAGAGAGCAGTAGGGAGATACCCGCCGCAGCGCCGGGGGCCGAGCAGACGACGATTGTGAACCAGAACGTATACGTAGATCAGAGCACAGACATCAACCAGAGTGCGTACACGAACCAAAACACGACGATCGACCAATCCGCATACGTGGACCAAAGCGCACACATGAACCAGAACACTGCAGTTGATCAGAGCAACTATATCGACCAGAGCGCGACGGTGAACCAGAATACCTATATAGACCAAAGCACGACGGTTAATCAAGACGCGTATATCGACCAGAGCCGGGCCATTAACCAGGACGCATACATCGATCAAAGTTCGAATGTGAACCAGAATAGCTACATAGATCAGAGCACGAACGTCAACCAGAATACGTATATCGACCAGAGCCAGACCATCAACCAAGACGCCTACATCGACCAGAGCACGAATGTGAACCAGAATGCGTATATAGACCAGAGCAACTACGTGGATCAAAACTCTTACATCGACCAAAGCGCGACAATCAACCAGGACTCATACATCGACCAGAGCAGCACGGTCAATCAGGACGCCTATATAGATCAGAGCGCCACAATCGACCAGAACGCCTACGTCGATCAAAGCGCATACATCGACCAATCGGCATATGCAGACCAGAGTGCCTACGTAGATCAGTCAGCGTACGTCGACCAGAGCGCATATATCGACCAATCCGCCTATACCGACCAAAGTGCGTATGCCGACCAGAGTGCCTATGTAGATCAGTCGGCGTACGTCGACCAAAGCGCGTACGCAGACCAGTCTGCGTATGTAGATCAGAGCGCATACATCGATCAGAGCGCGTACGCCTACGACACGACGGATTATTCAGCCGATTACTCGCTTGCATGAGCGACAGCGACGTCATCTCCTCTCAGCGGTATAATATTGGAATTTCAGCATCTTCATGGGATGGGTTCATTTGATTTTCTTTACAGCGCGTGGGTTGTGCTAGGGTTTAGAAATCCATCACTTTTTTTTTTTTTTTTTCTCATGACAACTACATATTTGCATCGAATGGGAAGGAGGAGATATCAAGGGAATGGTTAGGTAGCGTTGAGGGAAGGCATAGGATATCGTCGCCGTCTTGAATTTTTAAACCTGATTACCGATATGCATTTTACATACCACGTCATGATAACCGAACGCATCTGAAGATTTATATGCCGCCAAACGCCGATGCCATGCCTTGTCGTGTCGTGTAATGTTGTGTTGTTGAATCCCGTAGCCCCTTAAGCCAAGGTGAAATTTGGCAACGTAAATCATATTTCATTTTCTTTTACTTCAGGTTGACGTTTACCGCCTTCCGCGACCGCCGCCGCCGCCGCCACCCATCATGCCGCCCATACCCATGGATTCCATCATTTTCTGCATATCCATGCCACCAGGGAGCCCAGGCATACCTCCACCACCGCCTCCGAACATTCGTGCAAGGCTGGCCATATCGGGCATACCACCAGCTCCGGCACCACCCATACTCTGGAGCCTCTTCTGCATGGCGGCCATCTGTTGGGCTTTGTTGCCACCGCCTAGGGCCTGCTGCGCCTTTTGCATATTCTTCATGCTGCCGCCCATCTTCTTTGCCATGCCGGCCATCATGCGCTGCTGCGACAGGAGGTCCTCGACTTCTCGCACACTGACACCGCTGCCACACGCCACACGCGTCATACGGGTGGGCTGTTCGATGAACATCTTGCCGTCACTGTCGAGTTCCTTCTCCGTCATGCTGTCGCATATATAAATCATCCGTTTTAACCGGGCGCTTGACTCGTCGTCGTCCATGCCGGCCATTCCAGGTAAGTTGGACATGCCGGGAATCATGCCCGCCATCTTAGATAGGGGCCCCATCTTCATTATGTTACTGAGTTGGTCGCGGAGATCTCTTATTGTGAAAATTCCTTCTGTGATGTGCTTTATCGTCTCTTTCTGGTCCAACTTTAGTGACTGGACATGTTCTACCAAGCCCGCCATATCGCCCATTCCTAATAACTTATTGACGAATTGCTGGGGTGCGAATCGCTCTAAATCTAGCATGTGTTCTCCTGTACCGATAAACACAATCGGGGTATGAGTAGCTGCGACAGCGGATATAGCACCACCTCCGCTTGCGTGACCGTCTGTTTTGGTAATGATGATGGCTCCGAAATCCGCAGCCTCCTTGAACGCCTTCGCTTGCGCCTCTGCTTGTTGACCTATTGAAGCATCGAGCACCATGATTGTCTCATCTGGTTTGACTGCCTCCTGGATATCCATCATCTCCTGAAAGAGAGCAGACTCTTGTCTATGTCTACCGGATGTATCGACGATGATGACCTCGAACCGCTCCTTCTTGAACTTGTCGACACCTTCGCGCGCCACCTTGGCGGGGTCTGTTTCTGTCAGGGAACCGTAGTAGGGGATCTTGGCCTTTGTAGCGTTCTGCTTCAATTGATCGAAGGCACCGGCTCGGAAGGTGTCGGCGCAAACGAGACAGGCCCGGAAGCCTCGCGCCTGGTAGTGTCGGGCGAGCTTCGTACATGTGGTCGTCTTTCCGGCACCTTGCAGACCAACAAACATGATGACGTTCGACTTGCCCTTCTTAGGCTTGAAGGGCTCGGCATGAGGATCGACGAGCTTGACGAGTTCATCGAAGACGGTCTTCTGGATCAGGCGCTTCTTGTTGACGGCAGGCGGGAGGTCCTTAAAGTTGACGGTGCTACTAATGGAGTTCTTGAGGCGGCTGACTAGTTTCACATTGACGTCGGCTTCGAGGAGGGCTCCCGATATCTCGTTGAGCATGGCCTTGAAGGCCTACGCAATATTACATGACATGTCAGCGGGCTGTGAATGCATCTTTGCATCCTTGCATCTTTGCATTGTTGCAGCTTTGCAGCTTTGCAGCTTTGCTTGTAACGCATATGCCAGTGGACAGGTTGGTCGCCTACCTTCTCGTCTAGATTAGGGGCGCGAGTAGCATCGTGTAAGGCGCCGCTGATGCGTCGCCCAAGGTCTTGAAGGACCATGGCGAAATGTTCTGTACTGTTCTGGCGTAGGTGGCAATAGTGTCTCTCTCTTTGAGAGTTGCGATATGTGGAATATAGAATGTAGAATGAGGAATTAGATAGAGCGTTCAGTATTGTACAGATTACAGCACCGATTATGCCCTGGTGATTGCTACCTCTTCTAGATATCTTGGTGGGGCATGGCCTTCAGGGCCATCCAATTCACTGTCTGAACTGGGGTAGCATTGGAATTTTAGTTTCTCCGGTCCCATAGACAGGTGGGACGCACGCCCTGAGGTCCCGACCCATCGGTCTGACCGGGCAGCTGGGTAAGGTGAGATGGGGAAGGGTCAGTGAATTAAGTACAAGTACCTACCTAGGTACCTAAATTGACCTACAACATCAACATTGAATCTTCTCTAGGTACCCAGCTACAGCATTTACAACCAAGTAATTACGCAACTTTAGCATATTCTGGTGTCAGACATGCAATTTTACAGTTTTTGTAACATGCCAAAGCTTTCTCCCATTATTTTTACCCTAAACACATATAGTGCGATTGGGAAGCAGAGACCTCCATTCTAAGTGTCCTTAATGTATATGATCATGTCCACTTAGAACCCCATTCCTGATTAAAACTATCACAACTTATAAATTGTTCGAAGATGAACTATCAGGTTACTGGTACCAGCTAATGACGTTGAGCTTAAGTGCGTAGTGCCTAAGCTATTGAATTATTGACATATATATTACTTAGGTACCTTGTTGATAATCTGCCTTTAAGAGGGACAAGTGTCGACTTAGTGCCAAACTCTCGCCCAAAATTATAGGAACATACATAGTGCTACTACGCGAAATTGTATCAATTCACGGCTTTCCCGTCACCTGCCATTTGGCTTATTTGTTTCTCTTGCTAGTCCTTGTGCCTCTGCTGGTCAATATGAGACGACACAAGTATGTCGGTCTCCTATGCTTCCTAGTTCATGGAGACGAGAGTGTGGGCATATAGACAGAAGAGCAGCCTGGGTGCCGGCTGCTTACAATTTTCCTTAAGTTAACAAACAGGAAGTCGAGATGTGGCTGTCTGCTGATTGTTAACCCGAATGAATACCTTTGAATTCCACATGGCCGTTCCTTCCAATAATGTAATCTCTGCGAACTCTTTTCATTAGATGGCGTGCAAGCGCTTCCTTATGGAAATCCCACCTCTAGTGCTCCTCTAAGCCATTCCCGTTTCCGTCTTATGTTGTCTTGATCAACCGATACCCGATACAACCAGCTCCTATCAACGCAAACGCGAGTGCGTCGGTTTTTATCTACCCCTTACTATGCTCCTATGTGCCACCTTGCACCTTGCTCTACACATTCAGTATCCCTCGCTCACTACTGGCACTAGCCGAGCTCCCCCAATTCGGATGTTGAGTTAGTAGAATATTGAGAGTGGAGGTGTGTATTCGGCAGGTCGAAGTTTTCCACCTACGATGCCGCAATACCCTTGCGGAAGTGCTCTCACAGCAGAATATAATTACCGAAATAAATCTCGACAAGAAGGAAGTGCGGCTGGTTATCCACCTAAGATGACGCCAAAACCTCCCGAGTCCCAGCAAGGGCAGCGTGGTTGTAAGAAAATGCTATGTGCTGACCCCATCGTCTAATTTTAACTCAACGTATTCTTCAGGTCTAGTTATCGATCGAGAGAAGTCCTCGACATATGGTAGCAGACGCACCGATAGAGTTGCAGCTGAACGTAGGGGGGATTCGAGAGCTCATATTATACGTCCTTCTACTCCATTTGATATCAATCGGTCCCATGGCGGCAAAGACAAATACAGCGGGTATTGCCATAAGACCAATCTAGATAATAATCTAACTATACCCAATGCTCAAAGAAACGACCAGCAATGGGTTAGATCTCCGTCAATAGGGTCCGATGACAGTGCCGAACATTCTACAAGATCAAGAATACAACCTTCGCCACCCGCTTTAGATTTTAAAAAGTCCAAGCTGTCACCACGGAAGTATATGCACCGAAAGGGAGGGGTTTCTGGTTTAGCAAAAATTTCGAGCACAGCAAAGTCTCCTGTCAATGACCAGACAGATTTGATGGCACAGACAGATTGTGCTAGCGCGTTGACGAAGGCAGTCAGACAGAGATACGGGAAAGATTTGTGGAATAAAGGGGGGAGGAAGTTCGATTATGACATGGACTAATATGATATTATCGAACAACGTCTCCAGCAGTGGCGTCCGAATGAAGAATGCATTATACACTAGGAGCCTATCAAAACTCCCTATCATAAAAATACACAGACAATAGTCTTAAAATTCCCTAAAAAATTCCTCTTCATCGCTTAGGTGATTTGAATTACCAATTCGAGATCATCCTCGCATAGCTCTTGTCACGATGATTAGGTACTACGATAATTATAACGACTCACAAATTATTGTATCCTAATATATTAATACGCGTAGCCCATCGTTAGTATTCCAAAGCTGTTCGTAAAACGCATATAAATGGGTGGTCCCAGCCCATCGGTGCAATCCAATATCACCAATCGTAAGGTCACCTCGTTTACTTCTCTCGCATCTCCCAACAATCTTATACCCTTTTAAATACCTCCTGAGAATAAAATCGGCGTAAGATCCCTTTATAGTGCAAATAATATCACCTTCACGAGGCTGTACGTTAGACTGACATATGATACCAATGGAATCGTCCATGCCGCGAAACAAATGCTTCTCGGGAACTGTAGCCTCCAATGCTGATAACATTGACTCCAGGAAATAGCCCCGTAGTTCATTCGTGGGGCTGCTTCGCTTTTCTCGGAAGAAGAAAGGAGGCACGTGTTCGGCCGCGCCTAGATGCCAACCCGGTTCGTGCAGATCCTGACGACTTAGGTCGAATACTAATAACAGTTGCCAAAGCGCTTTCCCGAAACTGCTATAACCCCAGATTCGGTTCTCGCCTTTTGCTAAGTATGCTTCGGCATCTAAAAGGAAGCTGGACCAGGTACTGGCTAGATTCCCCGTTGAGCTGTGACGCTCGAGTCGTGGTCCAACTCGAGATACTTCCGTGATGACTACAACATCTACCTCGAGAGCCCGGATCTCCTTTAGGATACGGGCATGGATTCCTCCGTGAGGCTCGGCTCCGAATACGATGGGACACCAGGAATCGTGGCGCCAATCTGGTACCCAGGTCGGGAGTCCCTTCGTTTGCATCGAGTTGTACTGGAGGATAGTAAGGATCCGAGAATTCACTATGATGTAAGACGCACACTCTGTTAAGATCTCAATAGGAGTCTTGCTGTAATCCGGTAGTAGTTCCTTCGGCAATGGGTCTGCATTTAATAGACCGAGGGTCGCGTATACGATGTCGCGCTGATCCTGCAAAGTTCGCAGTATTAGAGATTACTATTTATAGCAAATAGTCAACTCATTCCTCTTGGGAATTCTAGGGCACGGAAGTCTATGCTAGTGGGAACGAGGAGTATTCTCTCGTGATAAGAAGATGAATAATTCTGAGTGCATACTGTAGAATGAAACCTCGCAGCGACCAGTGCAAGGATCCAAGCAAACCGCTGAGCCAAGGTTGAATCCTCCTCATCTAAAACGATAGTCTGGTGACCGTACCAAATGACTCGCATGCGATCGAGCGAAGGACATATCGGCGGCAAGCCAATACGTTGATCCTCGGTATTGGTCACCCAGTACTCGTCGACCGCCCGTAGGTACGGAAACGGCAGGACTAGGTCGCCGCAGATCAAGCTCGGGGACATCGCAAGATCCTTGACATAAGGCTTTGGCCGCACGGATATCTCTTGCAGGACCCAGATCCTCTGGAACCACTCGCGCGACCGGATGAATTCTTGCAGCTGGCTGTGCATGTGCCACAGCTCGTCGTAGCCGGTAGATCTGATGAGCGCCGCGTCTTGCTCTTCGTTGCAGCACGTGGCGAGAGTCGTGACGTAGTCAAATACGCGCTTCACATGCAGCCGAGTAAAGGGGTGGCAGTCCCCTAGCCAGATCAGCACGCTTCTAGCTAGTTTGTAAATGTCGCGCATCTTGAGGATTTCACGGCTGCGTTCTGTGAGGTCGGTTTGGTTGATGCAGAGACTGTCGACCCAAAGTCTCCTGGAAGACTCTTCTCGACGCAAGTATCTTAGCCCGTCTAAAAGGTTGAGGGTGATCGGATATGGCTTGCCGTCGAGGAGAATAGGCTTGGTGATCGAGGCATTGCCCCAGCAGTAGGACACCGCCTCGTAGTCGGCTCCGGGTTCCAGGACGATGTGCTCAAGTTCGCACTCAATTGGTGCATTGAATTTACTAGGCAGGAGTTTTATGATGCGAATCTCGGTCCCATTTCTGTTGAGTGGACGATGAGGCGACATTCCTTTAAAAGTCTCCATCATGCCTCAATTAAACTCCTCCTTGGTAGAAAGATGAGTGCGGAATGAACATGTTCATCTTCGATACGACAGAGACCAATGCCTCTTAACCTTGTATAAAAGCTTCCCTGGGTCCAACAACGCATGTTTGCGTAGTATCTGCTAACGACGCTGAATCACAGCGCCACGTTACGCGGGTATTTGATTCGACGACGACGACACACAGATTCTTTTGTCTGCCGGTACTTCAGTCAACACTACAATCGCCAGTGTTTTACTCCGCCCGTTTTTAGAGGAGTGAAGGGAGGCAAGTCCATGGACTTTGTCACATCAAAATAGTGCATGTTCAATGCTATATAGAGTCGGCCCTTCTTATATAGACTTTATCAAAGTGAGAGATCTGGCAATAGAGCCGCTTTCTACTGAAATATATAAACAGATTTAACCTAATGAATATCATGCTACCCGAAAAGGGGTATATGTGAGGGGTGGACGAGTAGTTAATAGTAACACATATCGGTCACTATTATATCACTACCCTAATATTTCTATGTTAGCCAACATTGATAATATATTTCCCACTGTTAAACCCGATATAGCCCAGTATATTATTGTCCCTAAGATGGCTAGGTCTAGTTCTCATTGTCGACTGGTTTCTTTCCTCCTTTCCTTCAGATTAGTTTTTCACTAGTATAGCAATGGAGTATCCATATCAGGATAGCCTCATGTTTTCTACTGATATTGCCTTTATATTACCTTCGTCAATACGTAGTCCTTTTCTCCGGGTCTAGGACAAACCCAATTTGTGAACTCAGTCTCACACATCATGCTTTTCTTCGAAGTCTAGTTCTCTGACCTAGTCACGTTGCCCAACGCTACTGCTTGCTCATTTTCAAACTCCGCCCAGGCGCTCTTCAGCGACCATATGCTTACTGAGACCCTAGCCCCTGAAGGTAAGCGCGCTGCTAGATTGAGCGTCGTCAGAGGCTGCAACGGGTAAAACACTACAGTTCCGGCATGGATCCCGCGGTCAATGAAGACTTCGAAAATGCTTCGATCAATTATGGCCTTCATGTTCCAGGACGCAAGTCCCCCGCCAGATCCACTACTGTAGATATCGGCTGTGCTGAATTTATCTGTGAAGAAGATGTTGTCGAATCCTTTGATCCCCCCTCGGTTGATGAAGAACGGAGTGTCGCCGCTAAAGTAGAAGCCGGACTGCAATATCTCACCCGACGCAGGAGACGCGAATGAGATGTTCAACGTGGAATAATCCGTTAGTAGGGTGGTATTGATATTCGTGACGTTGACTTCTAAATAGAGTGCCCCGGATTCAACGGACGAGTAATCCAGAACTTCAGCTCCATCCCCAACGAAAGTCGACGCTTTCAGCTGACTGTCTAGAACAGGGGATAAGTCGTATAGCTCGTTCAACATGACTAATCCGATCCGCGGCGCCTCGGTCAAATAAGTGACGCGAGGAGCCGTCATCGTACTACGCCATCCCTCCAGATTTCCCGTGGGGACCTTCTGGGCGTATTGCCAGTTGGAAGCCCAGCCGATGCTGATTTGGCTCTGACCGTCAGGAATGCCATAGAAAAATTGCCCCGCGTAATTGTCTTTGGCAAAATCCGTGAGTCTGGTAACGGCGTCCGAAGGCGTGAAGTGCGTCCCATTAAAGTCGCCCAGGAAATACTCCGTGACCGCGCCCCCTAAAGGAGCTCCGGGCTGAATACTAATAGCCAAGACATATTTCTCGTCGACAGCCACTCCGCTCGCGTCTCGGAGCGGCATCTTGACGAGATTGGGACACTCGTATTGAGCTCCCAGCAACCCATGAGCGGTGAAGTTAGACGCGAATGTCCAGTCCTTGAGATCGGGACTTGTCCAGAATCCGACGACGAACTCCTGCGCGTACGCAACGGCTACAACCCAGTGGTCCTCGTATCGCAGGACCTTCGGATCCCGGAACTGGGGGCTGGTGCTGTCTAGCACTGGATTTCCCTCGTAGTACTCGAACGTGTAACCCCCATCGCGCGAGTACGCGATGTTCTGGGTCTGCGGTCCTGCAGTCCCATCTGCGTAGTAGCGCGCCAACGTGAACATGGCAACAACGCCATTGTCCTGGTTGGGAAAGAAGCCGGACGTATTATTGACGTCGACAACCGCGCTGCCGGAGAACACATAGACTCTTTCTTCGGGCGGGGATAGGGCAATGGCCTGGTTCACCCAATGGTACAAGTCTTTGCTCGTCGCATGGCCCCAGTGTTGATTCCCGGCTACAAGGCCGGTAGGATTATACTGGTAGTAAAGATGCCATGTGCCATTGGCGTCGATGAACATGCCATTTGGATCGTTCATAAAGCCCTGGGGTGGCGAGAAGTGGATTTGAGGTCTCAAAAGGCCACTGTAATCTGCCGAAATCGGCGTCTGGGTTGGAGTGGATAGGTTGATATGCGCATTGCCATGAGCCGTGATGCTCATGGCGAAGAGAGCCGCGCTGGCGAGCTTAAGAAGACGTGCCATGATTGAGTCTTTAGATCGAATATGTTCCGCGTACTACAATTCCCATGATAATAAAGACGCAGTGTTACCGAGGGCTCTCCGGACGACCCTTCCTGCTGGGGTTTTGATTTGCAATTTTTGGGTATAGTTTTAGCTCTTTAAGACATGTCTCGGGAGCTGTCTTAGGAGTACATGTACCTACATTTGCTTACTTCTGCATATGCATCTGCATGTACCTCTACATTGTAGTACTTCTGCGTCTACCTAGGTACATTGCCTTGCACCTGCCTGCAGTGTGTTACGTACAGATTATTAAGGCCGCTATTATTGGCCAAGGAAACAATTACCAGACTACCCACTTTACCCACTTCAATCCACCCACTTCAATCCACCTACTTCAACCTACCTACCCCAACCTACCTACTTTAACCCATCTTTATTTCAAGTGCCTCAGACTAGAAACATAAAACAGCGGGCTGCGCCTGCTGCAAGCTACAACCCACCCCCTTCGGAGGCCCGTGTAAATGTATCTATAGGTTTAAAGCCTACGTTTTATATATTTTAGTTTAAAGCATTTTTATTGATTTTTAAGCTAAAATTTACTTTATATACATATGTATATTATTTATATCTATAGATTATTTGCTAATAAAACTTAAAAAAAACAATTATAATATTATTTAAAGCTTTTTATAATAATGCTTATATTTAGCATTAATTTTATAATTAAAATACTTTATTATATTATAATATTTTAAGCTTAAATAGTTAAAAGTTAAATTTTATTTGTTAATTTATTAATTAGTATTATTTTTTTATTTTATTATAAAACTATAAACTTTTAATAATTTTAGCTTTAGCTTAATTAATAATTGCTTTTTAAAAAAACTAATAGCT